>LTAE01002455.1:3026-40368 GCA_001647135.1 Pontederia paniculata | reverse complement strand
TCTCTCTCTCTCTCTCTCTCTCTCTCTCTCTCTCTCTCTCTCTCTCCCCTCTTGTCTGCTTCCGGCTACCGAGTCCTTTCTCAAGCTCTCTAGTGCCATGAGCCATGTGAATAATGCATGAGCCAAAAACACCTTTTTTCCTTATCTCCTAAACTTGCTACTTGTTGTCTCTTCTCCACCGGAAAGGAAGCAACCAAACAAAGAGAGGAGAGGTGAGGTGATATCCTCACGCCCCTGCCATCTGCTTAATTAATGCCCCCGCTCGGCCTCATGTGGTGGCGGTGCCCTCCCACGGGTGCTTCACGTGGTCCTGAAAATGACGTGAAACTTAGCAATACAAAATTATTTGATTTTTTTTTTACCTTAACAAATAGTATGTCTATCAAACGTAATGCAGTTGAACGCAGCAGTCAACTTTCTTGCCGAGCTATTATTAGCATACTTATTAACAAACAAGAACAAATACCTTTGTTTCCTTTGACCGAGTATGGGGGCACATAAAAGATGCCACCAGAATTTCCTTCAACGACCACATATTTATGATCTCAAGTTCAGAACTCGACCAGATCAGCTCCCATTGTAACAATTCACCTCCCGACGATGCTGATCTTGGAGAGAATTACCGGATACATGTTCATGGTCAGCATGTGATTTACAGAAAGCGGGTGATCATGTGTCGCAAGGATTTGAAGGTGCCTCACCGTCAGAGAAGATGACCAGTGCCTGTACCGGACTTTCCAGCAACTCTTGTGTGCTAAACTCATCTATTCCTCCATGCTCGTCAAAACCAACCTGCTGGGAATATAACATGCACAGTGAACTTCAGTGGTATAGAGACATGAGCACTACAATCTTCACAATGCAAATTACATAACTTTGAAATTATTTATAAGAGCAAAAGTGTGGAGCACCACGACTCTGCTTCAGGAGGGGGACTCTTCTCAGCGTGAATTTTGCAAGAGTGCTCAAGTGCTTGTGAATGCATTTCAAAATTCAAAGATGGACTTCATATCTTGAAGAGCAAGCATTCATTAAATATGTTTGTGTTTCTTTGATTGTAACTGATAAAACAAATGGTTTGTCGATTGGTTGTAAAGCCAAGTTCTGTGCAACTCTCCTTGCAGATAACTAATAATTATACGAAAGAATAATTCCTAGAGGTACTTATAGATTCCTTTTATCTGATTCAATGTAACGACCCTTTCACTAGCCAGGGGCTCACATGTCTTGATCCCGGAAGTTGTCTTACAACTTCTAGGAATTAAGGTTAAGTATCATACTGAAGCCTTACGTCTCTATTTCAATGCGAGTAAATCAGAAGAAAATGGAGTTGCTATCGTTATCTACGAACTCAATTTCCAGAAAAAACATGGAGGTTCAAAGAGTAGTATGGAAAAGGTCAACATAAATTTAGTCTAATATAGTTCTTGGACCAAGAGATCAGATGCTTATAGATCCTATCATTGCAACTTTGACTAAAACACTTAATCTGAAATATATTGAGAGAGTAGAAACATCAAACATGTATGACTTAGTGACTGCTTTAAGAATGCAGAGGCCCATGATGCCTGCCAGTAAATAGAAGGTTTACCTATTGAAGATGCACTAAAAATAACTAGTGTATCCAACAAGACAAGAAGCGCTGAGCTAAAATGTGCCCTTTTCCAAATTGAGTGAATCTTTTGTTAGTTAGAACCAAAAAATATCGTCAAATAGTAGATTGAGAAGAAAAAGATCTCACAATCGTACATCTATCTGTCTTTGAAAGTTGAAGTTGCACCTCTATGTAAACTCAAATGCTTAGATTCTGGAAACTCCCACTATTAGAATTGTTGAACACAGAAAGATCGTGAGAATAACAAACATCTTACGCAGCGATTAAATGTTACATTCCATCTTTCCTTATAACAAAGTGCACCAAAGTGAACGTATGAATTCTGAGTGAAGGCTCCTCTCCAATGTTTAGAAATTTAAAGATATGAATTTCTTGAGGGGTTATAAATATATGACTTAAATCAAATATTATAAATTGTGATTCTTTTCCAGGTTTCCAGATCAAAGGGGATACTATGGGTGAGTCAAATCACAACTTTTTATATTAGACATCTTTAGTATGTCATTGTACTGAAACATGCAAAATTGCAACTGATGAGTCCAAACACATTGCAGGACTCATAAAGTTGAATCAGATTCTTTTTTTTGGAGGAATCAGAAATGCTAACAGGAATATCACAACCTCAAAGGAAATCATACACAATCTTGATTAGAAGGAAGTTGTCACATTCAATATTTTATACAAAACAAACATTATAAATGTAGCCTTAGACACACTGAAATTTATTTCTAGTTGGTTATTAAGCTGTAACACTCCCACACATGGTTAATATTTAATGCAATCTACTGCTAGACTATATTCAATTTTCACTGTTAACTTGTAATTAATTTGTGTATAATGCTTTATATAGTGGATCATGTAAGTTTATGCCACATGCCATCAGTTTCATAATAGAAACCAAACTTTTACATCCGTATCATCAATTTCAGCTGGTTCTAGGCCAACCAAATTCAGACAGCAACACTGGTCTTCTCTCACAAGAACTTTCATTTTTATTTTTTGTTTGGAGTCTTTGAGTTGAAAAATTGATGTGAATAAGAGCATCTTATGAAGCATCAAAATATTTCCAGTAAGTAAAGTATTGGTATATGCTGCAATGTGATTTGTGCACTTGATTTATTTATCAAAGTTTTGGTTCATTTTTAAGCTCAATTGTTTTGCAGTTTCTATAGGCCAGATGCAAATGATTTAGTTCCAAAAGAACTTGAGTGGTTGAACATTTAATAATCATTTATCAATTAAGCCTACTAAAAATTTCAGATTAATTGATATTTTGTATATAATGGTGTCACAGTGGATTTATTTGATCTTTAATCAATTAGCTCAGAAGATTGAACACGAAGTATCAATCATTACTATATATATCCAATGTAAAGCACAAACGAAAGCCCTTCTTTAAAGATACCATCTCAGAACGCACTAACAACGCAAATTGAAGTCTAACAGGGAACTGGGAGCAAGACATGACTACAAACAACTCAAGAGAAGAGAGCATACGAATCGAGACATGCCGTCTACATTGCGATGAGCAGAAATGGATATGGCAAATGACAGGAATGCTAACATGGAACTTTTCTCTTTTCAGGACGTACCTTGCACGACAAATTCTCTGGGTAAAAGTGGATGACCTCTCTCGCCTTGACTGCGGCGAAACAAACTCCTCCTCGGAGGGTTCTCGGTATACTTGCGGTGGGTGGTGGGATACAGCGGCTGCGCCGCCCGCTCATCCTCTTGGTCTGTCGGATCGGCGAGGTTGAATCGTTCAAGCACAGAGATCACCTCGTCGGCCCTGTCATCCACCGCCTTCTGCTCCAGGATCTGTATGAGCAGAACAAGAACGACAAGTCACCTGCTTGACGAAATGCCAAAAAGAAACAAAAGGGAAATGATAAAAGAGGAAGACGCTTCGATCTCCTTCTTACCTGCTTTGCTTGTGCACTTCGAAGAGGGAACCCGAACGACAATTGCGGATGGGAAGCGGAAGAAATTTGAAGTTTATGTTGGTTAAAAATAAACATATTTAGGCCTGGTTTGGATGATCGGGTTAGGGATGGATGTGGAGGATTATTAATGGATGGATTAAGAAGGGTTATTATAATTCATGTTTGGAGATTTTATTTTTTTATGATACAAAGGTTACGGAGGGTTATGATAACCCTTAAAGCCACTATATTTCTATTTCACCAATTTGGTGGAATTAGATGTGTTAGACTTTTTATTCCGAACATACCCTCAGTCTCATTTACTATTTTAAATCATTTTTTAATGAATGCAAGCAAAGATCCTAAAGTTCTTATACGTAATATGTAAAATATTGATTATCTAATTTACAATTTATCGATACATAAACATCATTCCTCAATTCGAAAGGATAAAAGAGTTTTTTTAATAAAATTATCTTTTTCTATCAATCTCTTAAATTTTTATCCAAACGAAATATTGGTTATCTTATGTCATCCATTATCATTTATATTTATTCAAACATAGGCTAAAATAACCTTCCTCAACCCATAAATTTTCAACCCTTCTTAACCATCTTCAACATATCCATCATCATCCCTTCATCACTAAACATCCAAACGAAGCCTTAGTGATTGACACATTTTTTTATGTTG
Source organism: Pontederia paniculata (assembly GCA_001647135.1). Classification (NCBI taxonomy): domain Eukaryota; kingdom Viridiplantae; phylum Streptophyta; class Magnoliopsida; order Commelinales; family Pontederiaceae; genus Pontederia; species Pontederia paniculata. The sequence continues at coordinate 36,138 of LTAE01002455.1, read as the reverse complement.
AAAGAAATTTCATTCTTTTATTTCGCTTCATGAAAAATAAAATCATCCACTTTTTGAAGAACTCAAAACGTCGATTAAAAATTTCAATTAATTTCTGAAAGAATAATTTATTTTATATGTTTAATAATAATAATAATAATAATAATAATAATAATAATAATAATAATAATAATAATAATAATAATAATAATAATAATAATAATAATAATAATAATAATAATAATAACAGTAAGAATTCACAAAATTAATTTTATCTTTTACATATGATCGCATGGAAATTAATTTTCGATTAAAGATTATATTTATGTTTTTTTAAAGATTCATTACTAAATTTGTTAAACTCTCAAAATTTAAAATTTTAAGTTAATAAAACGAATATAAAATCTTGTGAGAGTATAAATAACCATAAAATTCATAAAATTCTACTATAGGACTTTCTCATTTCATATAATAGAAATATTTTAAAAAACAAACTATTTAATATTTAAGTTCATGGGTCGAAACAATATAACTCATACACCTTTTGATGCTCAATAGTAAAATTATTTTTTGTTAATAGTATATTATCATTTTATAACTATCTATTTATTTGTTATATAATCTTCGACTTTTTTTGCTTCAACTATCAAGTTAGAATAAATTATCACCCCAACGTTTAGTTTCTTTTCCATTATAGTGATGACAATTTTTTTTTCCACTATTGGTAAATTTGTTATGCTCGTTGAGAATAAGATTTTACTCAACATTTTACTGCAGCACACACAACCGTACAAAAATTTGAAAACTAAGCTCTCTCAAGTTCAATTCTCACTATAATTTTCTTCGTGAATACGGTAATTGCAGAAACATATTTCTAGTATAATATTTTATATTAGACATATTTCCATGCTAAACAAGACTAGAACCCATCAGTCATCACAAATTGGAACAAATTAGAATTAACAGAAACTATATCAAACAAGATATATTATATCTAAATGAAACCTGGCATAAAGCATTATAAGCTTTCAATGCAATCAGAATAGGTGGATCACTACACTTCAATCTGTATAATCTAATTATTCTTTTATCTTAAGTAATAGAAGAATAAATCAAGGTTGTACAGTGTCGTAATGTTGTAGACAACATGGCATCAGGAGAGCATCTGAGGCTCTGCAAATAGTGTGGAAACCCAGAGACCCACCTCCACTGTTTGGTGGAGCCATGAAAAAAAGGAAAAAGATCTGCAAGAAGAAGATGCTGAATACCCTTTAGTGAATAATTAAAAGGGATCAATGCCAATTTCACTATCTGTTGTCTGGCTAGAATATCTTAACAATGACTGGTCAATCACCGATTGCTGGCGTCCTGTAAGAAGTTCAGATCCGAATATGTGCCTATGCTGTTGAAGAATATATACCAACAGAGCATCAATATCAAAGCTGCAATTTCTTTCATTAAAATCAGGCCACAATTGTTCATAGTTCCACCACAATATCATGTTGTTTGAAGACAACTGAAACTGACTGACTTCTCAGTTATTCTCAGATTAATGTCATTCATATCATCATTGTTGCGGCGCATCTTTCTAGCAAGTACTATCATTGTCACAGGAATTCAGGGTTCAAATACTTGTATTTTCACCCAAAGGGTTGAGAGCGTATGCAACAGAACCATTGGAATGATTTTCAGAAGGATGCTCAAGTATGTTCAGTTCTTTTCTCAACTTGTAGCTGTCTGGCGCCTTCAAGTAGGGATTCTGCAGGAAACCACTAGACATATATGTGATATCATCTGGAGATTCTGGACATATATCTTTGTCATTATCTAGTGGTGATGCATTATCTTCTAATACAAGTTCAGGATGCCCATTTGACAAACCATTTTCTTTCAAATGATGATCGACTGGGTGATTTCCATTTTGCACTTTCTTCAGACTGTCTAGAGACTTCTTTCTAGCAGGCTTCTCAAGAAAACCACGGGAGAATATTTCACTTGAATTTCTTCTGGTACCATTCTCGCAGCACGGTTGTAATGCTTCAACAGATTTGTCCCCACTATGAATACCAACTTCAGTAGCTGAATTTGATGAACTGTAGGCTCCCAATGAATACTCTGATTTGGGCATTGAGTCATTACATGATCCAGAGATTTGGTGTTTATTAGCAATATCATTACTTAATGATGACTCAGGAACCTGAACCGACCTTTCACGGATAAGGATTGATTCATTAACTGTAGGCACGGCTAAACAGTATGATTTCTTGTTCTTATTTGATCCACCAATATCTTCCATATTTTTGTCTCCAACATAACCGGTTGAGTTTTCTCGAGTCTTCTCATTATGGACTTCATGTGCAGAAATCTCTGACATTTCAAATAACATATTGGCTACCCCCGATGTAGCTCCATCCATACAAGAGTGAGCACTGGAGCTTCCCACAAAATTATCAGCAACCAAAGAACTAACTGAAGGATCATCAACATCCATGTCTGTTGATGCCTGCTGTACAGGCATTTCCTCTTCAATGACAGTTGCCTCCATAACCATATCAGTCAAATCTTTGGCCTCTGGAGAGCGGATGAGAGTAGAAGAAATTCTCTCACTTTCCTTATCATTAAATACCAAAAGTCCACCAGTATTCACTCGAGTATCTTTCTCAAATGGCAGACTGGAATCACTTAGGGCATCTGCTATCTTGGTACTATTTGATACTTCGGCATTTAGTTGATTCATTCTTGAAGGTTCCACAGGCTTACAGAAAGGTTGCCTTCTTGCACTTTTCCTGAAAAGAGAGAAACGTGAAAGACTTTTTAACTCAAGCCCTGAAATCAAAATAGATGCATGCAATAACTACTTAGAAACTCGGACAAATAACTTTGAAGTGAGTATGATGTTCAGTGAGAATAGGAGCTAAGCAGGCAATTCTTGTCAGTTTATCATTGTATACCAAAACTACATCGTCTACAGAACACAAATCTTTATAAACACATTTGACATATTTTACCTTCCTCAAAGGTCTAACTAGAAATTAATAAACATAAAAAAATGCTAGCATGCATGTTCTTGATGCATAGCCATATAATGAGGTTTCTTCGCAGGATAAACTTTATCAAGATCCAAATAAGGCCCACAAGTCAAACCAAAGAAAAGAAACAAAAAAGTTGAACAACGAGTGGGTACCAGCCTAAAGCATGTGATGTAAATGAACCATTTCAATAAACTAATAACAAACAAGTATTTCAACTATATCAGCAGTCTTTCTTTGTTCACATTAAAACAAAAAAGTGATAACTGAGACTTCACCTGCTGTATAAAAGCATGTATGCACCTTCCAAAAGTACATCCTCTACTTCAACTTTCATAACCTGCAAGTACACAGTATTAATATGATAAAAACTCAAGTCCGTGACTTATAAAGGCTAACAAAACGGTGAAATTTACCTTGCAGTCATCAATCCTGTACCATTGCCCATAAAAGTCTTTTGTATAACAAACATAATGGCCAAAGAAGGAAGCATTAAGCATGTCCACATGGACAACAACAGCATATAGTGTATAAATGTCAGTACCATCACTTGAACTGCTCATGTATGGTGTAAGATCCAAATTTTCAGGAAAAGTAACTCTTTTGTTCAACTTCCCAAACCTACCACTCTGTATAAAAACAAAATGTAAGCCAAAAAAACCAGCATTTCATGAAAATGTACAAAGGATATTTTACAATGAAACAACAATTTTTAAAAAGAAGATCACTATATAATTAATATGTTTGTAAATAAAGGAGTTATTAGCATAACAATTTGCAAAAAATATCACTAACATAATGAGTTTGCAAATGAAGGAAATATTAGAATGTTTCTGACCTGAAATCTCTTCAGGGCAATGGTAAGGATGTTTGGAGCCTGATGGACTGTAAGACGTTTCCATGCTTTCACATAAGCATTGCATCTAAAGAGAAGAAATTTGGCACATGATCTATCAGATTTGGAAATAAATGGAATAAACAAATACTGATGTTTCCATTAAACAATCGAAGGAAACATATGTGGTTGACAAAGTGCTTATTTGGTGATCTGCAAAATCAAATGATGTAAGAAAATTGACCCTAACATCCAAGTTAAACTTGTAACCGATAAATGATAAAATATATGACACAACAAGACTTTCTTTTTGGAAGCACACAACAAGCAAGTTTATCACCTACAAACAAATATTGAAGTAATTTTTTAGAAAAATATAAGGTGAATTAGTGGGGATTAACCTATATTTTATACAACTCTGTAATGCAACCTTTGTAATCTAGTTTTCGTGGAAATGTCAAAAAGATTGGATGCCCTTTCCTAGTTATCTTTCAGTAACTGATTATAATGATAAGTAAGATCTGATGGAGGTACTAAGTGCACTTTGATCAATTTTCTCGTGAGAAAAAGGAACACATAGGACTAAATGTTTGTTTGAGAGCATTTCAAATGCAAATGAAAAATGCATACCCATCACATTTATACTTGTTTTCCCCGTCAAGCCATTCCTTCATTGTAAATTGCTCTAAGCATTTCTCGAGAGACTCAGCATCCCCTTGAATTTCAACAGTCAAATCCATCATATTCTCATATCGATTTGAAATCATATTGCATTCTGTACATGTCACCTAAACCAAAATAAGAAGTAACACTGGATATGTTAAGATAAAACAAGAAGTAACTTTAGATATTAGAGATATATCTCTATCCTAGAAATCCTTTTACCAAAATGATTTTTTTTGGAATTTTATCCAAATGAAGCTCAACAGATATTCACAGCAAAGAGTGAAAAATAAGATTCGGAAGAGAAAACAGATGGAATTATCATAATAAGATCAATCTAATTCTATTTATTCAATGAGATTAAAAGGATAAAAACATTTGGAGCTAATTAGCACAAGATCTATGTAAAATGTCATGCTTCTTCAGGCTTAAGAAGAAGAAACACAGTTCAAAGGAAAAAAAATCTTCCTTGCATACGCAACACTAGTTATTTACGTTAATTTGTTCAGTATGACTAATGCTTCCAAATTTAGAAATAAATTTGATGCTTGTTTAAGTGTTAAAATCTCGCAACACAACAGAGGATCATTGTATTATCTCACCAGGAAAAGGCATCATTTAAATTAAATCATAACCGTGGAAGTATGAAATATGAATGCATGATATCAAGCATGTTCAAAGCAACACATCATAGCAAATTTCTCAAGAGGAAAATCTGACCTGCGATTGAAGATGACCACCAAATATATACTGAATAAGTGTTGTCTCTTGGATGCTAGGATCAAGAGTTTTTTCACCTCCATGTTCGTCGAGGCAAACTGACTGCATAGTGTCAATTGCAAACCTACAACCACATCATAACAATTTGAATCAAATCAACTTGTCATCACTGGGACATGTGTCACAGCAAACACGATAGAGAAATAAGCCCATGGTGAAATTCCAATAATAGAAAATACATTACCTCATAAATTCATGGGCATCCTCCTGCCTGCCATAGCCAAGGTTGCCACCAATATTAGGCAATCGAGAAAGGATATTGAGAGGTGAAAATGGATTAAAGCTCTTGCTGGCTCTTTGAACATGCACTTGAAGCTCGCATAAGAAGCACCAATCTTCCTGTTTTCTAATGCCTATTGAAAAATAAAGGTTGGATGTATATTGAAGAAAACACATTGTATAGGAAAAATAATGTATCGAAGCTGAATTCCATATACTTACAATCTTTACTGTGATCTCTCTCCAGCAAATAGGCAACAAGCGGACGGGTGGATGCCAGACATTGTAAAACCACATTTGCATAGCAACTGTATAGAAGTACAAGATAGTGAAAGGATTCTTAATTATCTAACAGAAAGTCATAGCAGATTCCTGAACTCTTAAAGAGTAACATAGGCGACAATCAAGTAACATGAAACCATGTCAAATTGGAACTTGGAAGGCATACCTGTTCCCACAGTTAACAAGTCCACATGGTGAAAATCCCGGATTTCTCCAATTGAAAAGCTCAATGAATTCATCATAGGGGAAAAGAATCTGATAGTTATAGAATAATTACAACCTCATATAAACAGAGAACATAATGTTTATAAAAAAAATAAAGAACAAAAGAAACACCTTTTTCGGTTCTCGGAAAACATCGCAGGTTCCTCTGGTGGACACCAAGGAAATAGAACCGAACCCAGATGTCTTTCTCTTTCTACAAGGTCCGTTTCCTGATGACACAACCTCTACCTCATCGTGTGTTTTCAGTTGCTTGCATTTGAATTTATGCTCAGCATCCCAGTGTCTTGACTGACAGGCATGAGAACTGAATGCAAAGAAACAGGTCCTGTTACATATTTTTTAAAAGTGTGCCCTAAAACAATTGAGAACACTATGCTCTGCAACAAAAACATAAATGGGAGCAAAATTACAAAAAAAAAGGAGTTCTTTTTTCATTCAATTCGAAGTTAATCACACTGAAAAGGTTGTGCTTGAGAAGAGCATAATCTTAATCATCAACCCCCTGATCGCACACCAAAGAAGTCAGGCAGAGGCACCTACCAGTACCGCACCCGCTTGCATCTCGAGCACTGCTTACTCCCGTGCTTCCCGCAGGAGGCGCAGCCGTCCTCCGCCGCCGATCCCTCCCGCGCCCCGCCGCCGACTGACATGGCCCTCCGCGGCGCCTCGAAGCCCACAGCGCCGCCCTCGAAGCTGGCGTCGACAACGAAGTACCTGGAGGCCGCCCGCTTGACCACGAGGACCGACCCGAAGAGGATCAGCAGGGCCGCGAACGCGAACTGGAGCAGCGCCGAGAGGTCCAGCGCGGGGAAGGCCGCGACGAGCATCTAAGCCTAGGGTTTACGGCAACCGATGGGGCTCTCATCGATCGAACCCCGTAACATCCGGCGATCGGCAGATGGATCGATCCGAACCCTAATCGAAGGAACTGGGAGTAATATTTTGCTCGGAGACTTCTCTGGCGCCTCCTCCCCACCACTCCCAATTCCCTCTATAAGAGCAACATTAATTGCAATCCAAACTATACAAAACAAAACAGGAACCAAAGAGAAAAGAAGGCTTTAACAGGAAATAAACGAGGAGTTCTTCCGTAATTGGAAGGCGGTTGGGCCTTTCTCTCTCCTCTCTCTTTCTCTCTCTCTCTCCACTTTTATTTCCTTTTTCTCGTCTTTTTAAAGTCTTCTTCTTCAAGAAAGTGTTTGGAAGTTGAATGGGATTTTTTTTTTCTTAGCAATATCTCTTTCTTTCAATTCAGTTAGGTGTAATCATAGATATTTTTATAATAATTTTTTTAACATAAATTTTGTTTAGAAATAGAATTATAAATGGACAATATAATGGTTGAAACTTTTTCACAATGAAGATTTTGAATTTTGATTATGAGATTCCTTAAATTCAATAAGGTTAACCATTTGTTAATTAAAAAAATTAAGTTATTTTCAATCACCCAATTATATTATTATTCACTTAACACTTTTAAACTTATTTGATAATGATATTTAAGTTCAAAAGTAAAATTTATCATTTTTTCTATCATTTTATTTTTAAATTAATAAATTATTATTTATCCTTCTTAGATTAATTGATCAAGGATAATAGTTTTAATTTTGCTCAGGAGTATAAAAAAACTTACAATTGAATTTAAAAAATAAAATTAAAATCGAAGAATATTTTGAAGTAAAATATTAAAGTTGGATCTTAAATATACTTAGAATTATGAAATGCATATTGTTAGATAAGAATTTAAAAAATAATAATTTAACAAGATAAAATAGTGATTTAATAATTGAGGAAAATAAAAATAATATAAAAGATAATTATATTTATTTTTTAAGATTAAATATCACTATTCGAAAAATTTAAGGATGTAAAATAAATAATAATATAGTTTAAGTGTTATATTGATAGATATATTATAGTTTGAACGAGGAAAATAAAATTAATCCTTAAATTTTTAATGTACTCAAACTCCACCTTTTGAGATTGATTAGCAAATATATTTACAAGTGTATTAAAGCGCCCACTATCAAGCTCTTGAGTGAGTCATTAACAATTAAGTCTTCATGTTTAATAGTAGTTAAATTAAATGCAAAAGAGGTCTTTAGTTATGGTTACTTGCTTATAAGAATAAAGGTTCTTAGGATTAGTGCAATTTAGTTAAGAAGCATAACCAACTCAAAATGATATGTATGTATTATTAAATTTAGTTGGCGATTGATTAAAATCCTACGAACAATTAGCTTCGTGCTCGATTCACGAAGTTAAATTTGGTTATTATCAGAATATAAAATAGTAAACTCATCGAGAAAATGCATATATTATGTTTTCGGATGACCAAAAAGCTTATTCAATTTCTTGGCAGTTGGGATTCATAAATTGGATAGCATTTATAGAATATATTATATATAATTGCGCATGAAATTAAATTATTTATATTGACTTTTTTTATCGATTAATAATTGACTCATATCGTTTGGCAGATGAGGCTATGTTAGAATGGCCCTCGTGACTTATTAATCACTAATATGGCAATTAAAATAATAAAATATTACATATCTTATAAGACGATTATTTTTGTAAAAATTGAATTAGCTAGTTACTAATGCTCTTTTTGGACATTAGGATTAATAAAAAAAAGTACTCTACATAAAAAAATAGTCGGTGCCCCCTCAATTTTAAAAGGGTTAAGAAATATGTGGAGCAGATTCAGCTTCACATATATGTTATCAAATTTATAACGAAGGACTCTGATCTTTACATTCACTTAAAATGAAGGGCCTCATTTATTGATCTGAGTCTTTCATTATAAATCTGATGACAATCCGTACATATGGAGCTGAATCTGTTCCACATATTTCTTATTTCTATTTTCAAATGATAACTTATATAGATTTTAATTTAATACTTTTTGATTAAGAAGCTTTTCTTAATACTTTCTAATTAAAAAAAATCTAATCGTTTAATGTAAAAAATAAGATGATAGCAGTTTGTAGTGATTTGATCAAACTTTTTTTGATAATATATCTTTAAAAGGATACTAAAAGTAAGAGAACAGTAAAGGTGATAGTCTTTTTATAGTGAATATTAAATTTTCTTTCTTCTAAAATATTTTATATTTATCATATATTTATTATCTTATGCTAAAAAAATAAATAAGGTGATATTTTCTACTTAAATATATAATAATACCTTTATTAAATCCTAAAATAATTCACACCATATATCAGGGAGCTAGTAGTTGAGAAAGTTTGTTGGTTATATGCAATAAGATTTAATTCAATTATATTATTGTTTTATATTTAGTCAAGCGTTCATTCTGCTACTTGATTGTGCATTAAAAAAAGATGAAACAAGGACGATTAATTAACTACCTAATTGTTTATTATTGAAAGTTTTATTTGTCATTCAAACATCCACACGACCATGGATGAATCATATTTAATTATTGTTAAGAAGCACATGCAAAGTGTTTTCAAGTCCATGTTCACTGAAAGCAAAACTAAAGGGAGTATGCCTTTTAATGTATCTGGCAAAGAAAAGTAGTAGTGAGTTTTTATATCTTATAGCAGTTGGACTCAACTGATCGAATCATAAAGTCATTACTTAAGACGACCAGTGTAAACTCCCAGCACAAAAAAGACTTAGAACCCAATGGCTCGAGTGTTATATTCATTGAATTAATAGGGGTAAACTTGTGATGTCACATGGCAGAAATATGTAAATAAATAAAATTAAATAAATTGGATCGATCGTTGGATTTGTGCCACGTGTTTAACTATGGATATAAAAGAAGCCGACCCCTTTTTCCCGACCGTTATAGTGACCTTTCCTCTTTTCTTCTTCACCCGGATGCTCGGACATAGGGAGATGACACATGCATTAGGAAGGAATCCGACGATTGCAACAAATACGCATGATTCCTCTCCGATGAGTTAAGGCATCGATTTATAGTGATTATTTCTTGATGAGGTTCGACATATTTTCAATAATGATTTGATGCTCTTATTTTCAACTTCACGGTTTCACTATTTCTGAGAGTTCGTCAGCGTTGTTAGAGATTCCACAAGTCAGCTGACATCCAGTGAGTCATTAGCATTGTGGAAGTAAGTATTAGACATTAATGTAAGTTGATTTTCTTCTCTTTTCAGTGACAATGTGACTTGCTGGTTGCGGGTGCATCATCAGAGCTAGAAGAAACCGTGGAAGCGTTATATCCTTCTAACGAGTGTCTATTATATTCAATTAGTTGATTCATCGTCGCTTTCCCTATTTTGATTGTTACTTCATTTCGCCATCGTCTTTTGTAGACACGACACCATCGGTTCCGGAGTGGATGACTATTTATTTGTTCCTTCTTTTCTTCTTCTATGTTTTACGGTGAGGGTCGATGCCTCAATTATTGATTATGCACATTCTATATGTATAAGTGTATATGTGTACCTACTAATAAGTGCATTGTAACTATGAGACTAATAATATTAATTAGAACTTGGTTTATTGCAAAATTATTTATCTATTTTCTTATCATTAATATGATTTATAACTTGATTTATGGTAATTAAAATGATTTATTAAATTTTATTGTGGTCATTATCGAATAATTATGATTAATAAAATATATATGTACACATAAATAAGTACATCCACGTGTTATTGTTATGAGAATGATATAATTGTTCGAAACTAATGATAAGTTAACTAATATGATAAATAGTTTGATAAGTAGGTTAAGGATTGTAAATATGAAATTTATAATTAATAAATACATTATGGTCAAGATGACTACAAGATCAATTTAGAAATACATAATTTAAATATATAACCATATGTATAAGAGACATTAATAGAGCCTAATTGTTTGATGTGATAATGAAATATGATGAAGATATTAAGAACTTAATTGTACAAGTATCATATGAACATTGATGTTAGTCGATCGTATTCTTGGTTAGTGTTCAGTTAGTTGATTTGCTCGGACCAAGAGACCCGATGAGGTCGAGCATAGCTAAGATGAGCATGATTACCATAAACTTATTTTAATGTCACATCGTAGTGGTCTAGTTAATAATTTTCTTTAGCTCGTGTGGTTAATTATATTAATTGATGATGTGATTGTCTTTTGAGTTGATATCATCATATGTGAGATTCACGTCTCCAATGTTTTGTGTGTGCATTTCATATGTTTGATTCTTCAAGATTTTATGGACAATGTTTACATGGATTTCGATGTGTGAAAACTTTTATGTTATGTGCCATAAATCCTAAATGTTGCTTAAGTTTTAATTTCGAGAAATATTTTGAAATAATATAATGATATGTGTATACTTCATGGACATGCATTAGAACATGTATGATAACTCACCTGGAGTGAGGTGATGATGATGGTGGTAGCTCTCTCTCGTGTGGGCGAGCGATAGATTGCGGGGTTGAGATGATCTACATCTCTGATGATAAAGAAGATTATGTTAGTAGTTCTTCCTCGTATGGGTGAGAATCGGACTCGCGAAATCGAGGTGATCTACATATGATTAACGATATGATCCCTCGTGTGGGTGAGCGACGACTCGTAGGGTCGAGCTGATCATCAATCATGGCATATCGTGTATGTACTCGTAGATGACAAGGTGCCATGTCACATAAACATAGCTCATGCATAACAAGTTCCATTTTCCATTATGAATGCAAATATTTTTCGTAGACGAAGTTATATATGATATAAACTTTTGTTGGTGATTTGGAGATGACTTTCAGATGTATTTTTTGTTGGATTTATTTTCGAAATTACTTTATAATTCACGAAATCATTTTCACTCATTGAGCTCTTTATGCTCATCTCTCTTTTTAATATTTTTTCGCAAGTGAGGTGAAGGAGATACTATTCGAAAATTAATATTTTGCTTATTTTACATGTTCACTGGGCACAAGAAAAAGAGAAAAAAAATATTGTGTGCATACGAGAGATTTGGAGAGGATTAAATATGTTATTCTTTCTTATTCTTATCATGTCCATAGACTTAGCCTATTTTTAGATCATTGTGTATATTTAGTTGTTATCATGTATGGAGTGGTGTGAACTCTCATTTGAGACATTTAATCGTTTACTCTAATTATTATATTTGTAACATCTTAATTCATCAAGATATTGTCCGCTTTGATCTACATGATTTTAAAATGCATTTTGAAAAGTCCAAGACTATCCACATATATATCCAATATCTCTCCTATAACTTTGTCTATATGACTAATTCAAGGCATGCATCTTGTATCCTTCCTCCTCATGGAATCTTCCATCATGATACACAGAGATTCCGATAACATATATAATATCTCGACCCATCAAAATATTATTCACTTTGGACCTTAATCCACACAATTTTAAAATATATCTAAGAAGTCTAATGCATGTTCACATATATATTTAGTATTTCTCTTATGAGACTAATGCAAGATATGCCTATTGCAATATCAATTTGATGATGATGTTATTTGGGTTTGTCTCATGATGTACTTTATACCTATCATATAGTTTGTATTTGAATTAGTAAAATGTTCTAACACCCGCTTGTCGTTCCCTAACATCACGAGGTTTGACAATCAAAGTTAAAAGAGCTATTAGTTTCGAAATTTAACTTCTAAAGTCTCTATTTGATTAAGCACTTCGCCTATAAATAAGTCATGTGTTAATAATTCTGAATATCAAAATTTTAGAACTTGTAATATTTTTAATTTTATTTAAGCTGAATTGACTGATAGTCTTACTCACACATTCGAATTTATGATGTAAAGTGCTTCAAAAAGTTTGCTTCCAATCAAAGTGGCACAAAAATTTGACGGACAAAATGAGCCTACAGATCGCGCATATATGTGAAGCAATATTTATTTGGTAGATGTGGAACAATATTTTCATGTAAGGTCGTGTCATTTTATAACTATACTAATTGATTATTCCTTCAGTTAAAACTATACCAATTGATTATTTTTTTAGTTGCAAACGATATTTGTCAGTCATGTCGTTTTATAACACTAATTATAAAATAATTGAAGTCCTCATTAAAATATTATTAAATTGAATATAAAAAAATTAGTTTGTTAGCTGAATAATATTACGATCTCGAACTAAAATAATGAATGTATAAGATTAATATCCGACAAATCTCAGACCGAGGGCCTGTTTTTAGAAAACAAAAATACATAGATTTTTAAAATCAAATAATCCTTTACAAAGTTACGATAGGAGTTTGGGCCGTTTGGCTATCAGCTTTGGATGCAATGTATATGAAAAAAATTGGTCAACTTTTGCTTGTAGAAAAAAAATACTCCACTTCAATCTCGTCAATTTTTTTATGATGAGTTTAGGATGACGTTTCATTATGATTCGCTTAAATTTAAATCTAAATTAATATTATTCAAGTGCGATTGACATAATTAATTAATAAAAGTATATCTTTAAGAAAATGATAGAAGTTAATATGAATTTAATTTTGAACTTAGTAATTTAATTAAATAATTTATTTAATACTTTTACTGAATTAATTAGGCATTAGTATTCAATGCCCTTAATATTTGAGAAACTTTAATGAAAAAAATAGAGCTGCGTAGCAATTTGCTATGCATCTAATGTCGTGCATAATTTGAGTCATTAATTTAAAAATTAATAATCTAAATTTATTTAATTAAAAAGTTAAATTATTAATTAAATTAGATCTGAATTATTAATTTTTAAATTAATAATTCAAATTATGCATAATAATTTTGTTATGCACTTTATTAACCTCAACTTTAATATATATTTTTTTGGCGTGGTTGTTGTTGGGTTACGCATTGGGTCGAGTATTTACCAACGGGCCAAAATAAATGGAGGCCCAGTTTAGAAGTAACAGGAAATGACAATAATGCCCTTCTCGGGCAGTCGTCGGGTAATAAGCGAACACTTCGAGCGAACCGCTCGATTTTATTAGAAGAAGGAGAGAGAAAGAGGAGAGAGGAGAGAGAAAGATGTCGAGCGCGGCGGTGCCGTTCTGGAGGGCGGCGGGGATGACGTACATAACGTACTCCAACATCTGCGCCTCCCTCGTCCGGTCGTGCCTCAAGGAGCCCTACAAGTCCGAGGCCGCCGGCCGGGAGAAGGTCCACTTCGCCGTCTCCAAGTGGGCCGACGGCAAGCCGGAGAAACCCAGTTGAGTTCCCTTTCTCCCCCTCCGATCTCCGCCCAGTTTTCTTAATAGATCTGTTGTCGTCTGCCTTCGTTCTTGGCAACATCTCGTTTTGGTCCGATTCCCGATTCGATTTCGTTAATTGCAGATCTAGGGTTAGTGACGAGATCATGCATTTGTCAGGCGTGCATTGATCTAACACTTGTGTCATTGCTTCCTCTGTGGAATATGGTTCACAGGAGATGGATGGGAATGCTATTTAGAGCAGTGTTTTCTTCTGTCGTCGTTGTTGTTGTGCATTATTCGTAGTTGGTAGTAAATGGGAACTGATTTCTTAGTACATGGTCGAACCAGAGGTTCTACTTCTCTTTGAGATGTTCTTGATCTAAATTGAGCTGTGAAAAAAACGAAGAAAACAGATGTATTAAGAGATTTTTCTTGACCCATCATAAGAAGACTTGATGACCTCTTTCTTTTTTGGGTGTTATACGAAGGAAGCTTGTGCTTAATGGCATAAAGTAACCCGTCAAGTTACAACAACAACAACAAAACCTTATCCCACTAGGTGGGGTCGGCTACATGGATCATATGACGCTATTGCACTCAGTAACCATAACCCGTCAAGTTACAAGATCACAATTCACAAGTACCTCACAGGAAAAAAAATACAAGATCGAGGGGTGCCTCATAGAATTCGCACCCTCGGCATCACTTAGGTACACTTGTTATTTTGATAGGAAAAGAATGCAGTGCACAACAGTGTCAATTTAGTAGTTATGGCCATTTTGATAGTTCAAATTTTTGGATTTCAGATAAGCTTGAAAATTGCACTTAATGTGTAGCATACAGACTGACCTCTTTAATTGAGGAGTCAAGCATATAATAAAGGGTATATGTACTTTATGGTTCAAATGTGCATGGCATATATAAAACTGCCATATACTTTTTGACTATTGTTTAGTAGCTAAACCATTTAGAAATACTTTGAACACTATGCTTTCAGAAAATCAAAGGGGAAGTTACTCGGTGACATGAAAATAGTCTTTTCACATCCATGAGTTATGAAGTAGCCATATATATTTTGATTTTCTGAATATTCATAAGCTTGTTGATTTGTATTCCTTTGTTTATACTTAGATCCTCAGGATGACATTATCAAATATTTTGACAATGGTTAACTCTGATAATTTTATCGTATCATGAGTCTGTGCATAATTCTTTTATAATGTGGTTGTATAAATATAGCCTACTTTCATATTCATGAGAGATATATATACTGATCTTCTGAATCTTTATGACTTTATTGATTCTCTTGTTTTGTTGTACATACTTCAGAATTATATTTGATGTTATCCTATCAAGAGTTGTCCAAATGTAGAACTCATAGTTCTCCTATACCATATGGATACAAATTTTATTTACCGACGAGATACTTCAGATCATTGGTGTTAACCTTTCTTTAAGTTTGATCTATTGGCCACAACTTACTGTCCTAGCTATAATTATTTATTTGTGCCATCTTCCATGGGAGGTATGAATGTTAACTTATCTGCCAGATGTGGCCATTGAAGAAACTATTATGCGGCCGCTTGCACTTTTTTTTTTGGTGCATGTTGGAATCTTATCTCTTTAATATTCATTCCAAATGATCACTCTCATGACCTTCTCGTTATCACTCAGGTATTCGCTCGGATTCAGCGGATGATTGAGAACTGAACGCAGGCGGTGACTTCATCTACACATTCTCTCTGCAATGTTACTTATGAACCTTCGACTGAAGATTTGCGGTGTCATCTTTAACCTGTTCAAGCTTTCTAGTGGATGTTGATGGCTTTACTATGACAATAACTTGCTTTTTGCTCAGTAATCAGGAAGTTTAAAACTGATTGTTTGAAACAATATCATAAAGTTTGTGAATGCCACCTTTTTTATCCGTGCTTTCATGATAAAACATTCTGCATGTTGCGTTAAATGCTGGCAGATTCCTTCTTTCAAGGTTGTATTTAGGGTCTTTTTTGTTACCTCGTTTTAAATTGTCGATTTTTTCCTACAATAATTCTTAAATTTTAATATTACTCAACTTACCCTTGAACTCTTCAAATGTTCTCACTCGAAGAAATTGAAAAGTTTAGTGGATGTAATCTCCCCGAAGAAATTGATAATTTAAGGATATCAAAAAGGGAAGAAATCCTTGTATTTATTACCCGGACTCCTACCTCCTGTTTCCGCTGAATTAAATGCAGAGCTTGCACTATGCTTTGAGAGCAATAATACAATGCATTTGCAGTCGAATGTAACTCATGATAAAGGTGTGATTCTTCGTAATCGAAACAGACGTCGTCAAATAGTTTAGTCCGAGCACAATTTAAATAACTTTAATTGACAACAAGGAAACCAAGATGACGGGAGTTAGAACAGATCGTTGGGAACAAGGGCTAGATGCAGTGGTTCATCCCTCGGTGCTCAAAAGGTCTCGAGTTCGAATCTCAGTATTAGGCCATGAGCCTCTCTTTGTAATTGAAAAAAAAAGAATACATCGTTTATTATACTGTGATAATATTAAATGAATTTAAGGATTCTATTTCAAAGGTACGAAGCACCGATCTGCGGTGTTCTATCAATTCCGATTTTCAAGGGGGCATAGGAAAAATCATACTATAGATTTGGTTTTTTTTTTCTAAAAAAAGTTAAATCACTGGACCGATTTTTAAGGGGCACGGGAGCAAATCACTTTTTTCCTCTTTTTTTCCCTCGACCCTTTCGGACGCACGCCGTCCCCTTTTTCTCTCCACCGGACACCGCCTGGGAAGTCCATTTTCTTGTATAACTGTAACTTTATATGGCTGGTAAGATACTCTAGCTGATCAAATCTATAAATGTGGTTTCACTCTCCTGGGAGGTAAATGCAGTTTTGTAAATGTTATAAATTTGCTGTTCAGATAGTGATGTCTTTTAGTTTTATTTTTGGTTTCATGATTTTCTTATCAAGGGTATTGTTAGTATCTGTTTTCTTAGTTTTGATTATGAACACACCATGATAACATGCATTTCTTCTTGTAAATGCAATTCACTCTCCCTGGAGGTAGGCATGCAACACACCATTTCTTCTTGTAGCAAAAAAGATCTACCAAAGAAGATTTAAGTAGGATTCCATTTGAACGTTTGTACGCTCACTTAATTGAAATGACAAACGCTCACTTAATTGAAATGATTTCTTCAGTAAAAAAACTTGCGTCAATGCATTTAATAGCTTGAATAAAGAATACCAAATTAAAGTGTGTTTATATTCTAATACAAATTACGAAGTTAAATTAGTAGATATTACATAAGACAAAGATAACATCATTTTAATAATTAAATATAAAATTTTCTCTTTGAGTCTTCAAACTACATCCTCGCATATGAAAATGCTTCTATTTTTGTCCTTTTTATGTCTTTGAGTTTCTGATGTTTCACTAACATTCAGCAATGTTATTAGAATAATCTTCTGTCAATCTTTTACGATTGGATCCAACCAACGGAAAAAAATCACAATCATGGAATAAAAGTTTAGCATGCAAAGAAAACAAAATTATCATTTTAATTAATTAATAACTCACTAATAATATAATCATAAATTCTAAGATCTATATACTCGAAAATGAGAGCATCCCCAAAATCGTTTTTTGGATTATTAGTTATCCATGCGTTTAACATTGCCTTATTTCCGCATACACAAAGTGGAGCGTCATCGCAATCGCAATATGAAGGGTGAGAAAACAATGACGTAGAAGATGACATTTTCTTCTTTTTTAGAGACTCTAGTAATCAAAAGGTTGTATTCCATATTAAACTCAACATTTCCAACTAACTACATTGGTGAATTAGAAAGTAAATTTAAATAAATGAACCTAGAGGCACAGAAAAACATTAGGAAACATGTTCTACTTGCAAAAATAAAGGAAATAAACTTTCTTATTATAATGTTTTCACCGAATTATTTCTATAACCAGAGAAACACATTTGAATCATCAGCATGTTTTTTTCTAGAAATATGACTTCAAGCAATATTTTTTAAAAAAAATAGAAGTAGGATCTCCCTAAAAGAATAAACTTTTTCCAGAATATAAAGAATAAACTTTTGCAGATTTGGTGTTTTTCGAGAACAAGAGTAAACTTTTTACAGAATATAAAAAATAAACTTTTTGCAAATTTTGGTATTTGTCCATAACAAGAATAAATGTAAAGAATCAATCTTTTGCTCAGTTAAATATTTTCATAAGGAACCCGCTTGAGATGGATTTTACACGTCAAAAAATGACATATGAATGCACCGGTTCTTAATCAATATGTCATAACGCATCTTTTGGCTAAACATAGAACATGCCAAATCTTTAATTTTAAGAAAAAAGAAAGAACAAAGATTTGATCCAATCTCAGGCGTAAGACATGCAACCAACTTCATCCAATCTACTTTTTTTCAAAAAAAGAACAACAAATCAGTTTTAGGCTGAGACAGAGTTGTAGCCGGAGACGAAGACATCGTAGGCGGAGGTGTCGTCTGCTCGTCATCGAAGGGTGAAGGGTGAGGCATCAAAGTCAGGCAATGTAGATCTGAAGATCTACGGTGCTCCGTACCTGTGGAGTCAAAAATGCTCCACAGGTTCCTTAAACCCATATTAAATTTAGGTAATGCTAGTCTATTAGAACGATAATTAGCTCATGTCGCTAGCGTTCTTACCAAAAAAAGAACAGAAATGTTATAAATTACTCAAATAGTAAGGAGATATTGTGATATAGCCTGATAAATTAGCAACAAGAATATAATTTCTTCTCTTTTTTTTTTGATATGGAATATAAATTTCTTCTTTGATATCAGTTTTACCTGCGCAAGACCATCCAGCTTTGATGTCGAGTACCTATTTGCATATTTACTAGATATTGTATGATGTAGGCCTATGAATACCTAAATTTCCTACGACCCCTATATCTCGTCGCACAATAAGATTTCAGTATCATTGATCAGGTTAAATGTGACTTCATCATTCGACAAATGAAAAATACTGTACAGTTACTCAGAGGAAACTATTTAAGTTACTATTGGCGTAGCTTTCTTCCATAACAGAACTTGGTGACTGGGTAACCTCCTTTAAAAGGAACTGAAGCCATGCCATACTCTATACCTAAAGTGAAAATAGGACCGTCAAGCAGTGAGCTCCCACGATGCTAGTTTTGCATGTCGTCCATAACCTGTAAAATAGACACATGAAACAAGAAATCTTCCAAACCATGGTTTAGCCTGGATGTATAAACAATTAGTTAGTTCCATGCTAAAGAAAAGCATGAGGTGTTTCTGCATATTTAGAATGCTGGATGATCCGGGGTATGTAATGCCATGACATGTGTTTCAGCATTATCTTCATATGTAATGAACTTTGGAGAAGCTGATGATTAGACCTAATTATGCATCAATTATGGTAGTAGAATTGGGAAACCGAAATATAGTGCTTCAACTACATAGAGATTGTAAACAACTATGTCTTCATGTCAACGATGCCCATGCACAAGTAATGAACATAAATAAGTTCCTGTCACCTCATACACATGAATTAGACAACAGTAGTTAACCATGAGGATGCCAATGCAAATGGAGCAACTTCATGATGTCTCAAGTAATTCTGCCTCATGGAAGATGATATGACAATCATGATTACCATGTGCATTCACACAGGTATGCTGATGATGGCTTATAAAACTAGATTAAACAGGATAAACTTCCATACTGAGACCATTCCTATTCGATCTGATCATCATGATTGAGGAAAGAAGTGAAATACATCCCTTCAAGTTACAGGTGGAAAGATGGGCCATTAGGTTCAGTTGCAACACCACCAACCAAGTCCTTCCGTCGCCCAAAAGGATTCTTCGAAAATGTATGATAAGTTGAGGAAAGCAAAAAGGGAAATCATATGTTTACCAAATCAATGAGGTACAGTATCGCAAAACAAAAGCTTTGATGATAATCAGTGAAATATGCAACCAAAAGAAGAAGAAGAAACAATAAATTCTGAGAAGCAAGGATATTGAATTCGCATGCCACCACGTCCGGAACTAGGAACAACAGCACCCTGGAGATTTTGATGGACGTTTGTGGCGCTATTCACATCCTGAATAAACAAAGAACACAAATAATATCTAACTGTATCAAGCGCATAATAAGGAATGATTCAAATGGATCACATGAACACAATTAATACCTCAAACTCAATGAAGCAAACAGTGTTTCTCTCCTGGCGCAAAATCTTCATTTGTTTGAACCCAGGTTGACTGCATATCAAGAGAAGTGAACATAAATAATGATAACAAAAAGTAGTTTTAGGATTAGAAAGTATAATTTCCAAATTTATGCAGAATGATGTCTTTCTTAAGGGCAATAGATGTTTTCTTTCTGAAAGTGAGGAACATAATATCTTATAACATATATACACAGGTTATGATCATACATGCTGAAGATGCCCCTGACTTCTTCTTCAATTATGTTCTCACCAAGATTTCCAATGAAAAGGGTGTTACAGGGAGGATTATCTTTTGTGTTCTGGAAACAAAAATGACAAGAAAAGAATTATATAAACATAAGTGAGCAAGTTAAGCGACTCTAAAGAAAATCCAATCACACAGAACATAGTAACTGAAACACTGTCTAAAAAGTACACAAAAAGAATAGTGACAGAAAAACCCTTCAGTCAACAAATTGTGTCCCAATTTTTTTCTTGAAAGATAAATGTCCCACGATGTTAAATCAGGAGCATACTGGGGTGGAAAGTTCCAATGTCACTGTTACCAGACAACACAATTTCCGCTTCTTTGAATCATAATAGCATGACAATCTTTAAACTTAGTGAACGTAAATTCAATTTTATCACACCTATAAACATCATTCTGACCATAAATCATTTTATCTTCTTCAGTAGCAACCAGAAGAAACAACCCAGAAATGTAAAGCATTCCTTAGGTTGCAGACATACATATAAGACTATAGATTAACACAAAAGTATACATTCCTCAATTATACATAAAAGATTCTGTAAAAATGGAATTAAACTACTCAAAAAGTAGTTAAGTAGGAAAAAAATTGCTCATGCAATAAATGCAATTACGAGAAAAAAATATACTTTGTTTCTCTTCAGCATCACTCAGGTAACGACTCAGTACAAAAAATGCAGTTAACAATACTCAACTATTTGTGCCATCTGATAGGGGAAAAACAAATGAAGTGCTTGGTGGTTGGTTATCTATCTTTTTTTGAAGAGGAGTTGGTTAGTTATCAAGGTTGCCCTTAGCTGAACCTTGGTCAGTTATCAACTGGTTGGCTGAACTTGTAAAAAACGAATTTCTCAAACACTCTTCTAAAATTATGCGAGAAAAAAAATTCATTTTGTTATTTTTATGGCACTTATGTTTCCTCGGTAACTTTAACAAGTGTTATAAATTGCTAACTTTATCAATACGATACAAGAAACAAAGATACCTGAACAGGGGCATAACCAGTGGGTGCTGGTGCGGGCATAGCTACTTGAGGCACAGGATAACATCCATAAGGATCATATGGAGGAGGAGGAGGAGCATAACTGAAAAAATTATGGAGCGAACATTGTAGTGATACTGGTATCCAGAAGGACAAAAAATGCACAAGGCTTGTGGTATTACCCTGGTGCTCCCCAAACAGGCGTTGGCGGTGGGTGAAAAGCAGGAGCACCTACATAGCCTGGATGAGGATTGTAATCACCACCAGTTCGCATACGCTTACTTTGATCAACAGAGCTACCCTCAGTCACAACACCTAAAAGAAAGTGAATTGATATACATGAATATCTTCAGTACAAGTATCTTGTGTTATTCCTATCAAGAAAAGTATCTCTTGTTGCTAAAATCTTGCATAAGCTTCAGCATGACATCGTTCTTACAAGAAAAAAGTCCATGTAAATGATAGAAATACAATTCCTGGTGATAAAGCTATACTATGCATCATGAGATTCAACTGACGAGAGAAAACAACTCAAATTTCCAAATGATTAAACAGGCAAATCAGAAATGACCTCTTTTGACAAAAAGATTCTTCTTTGCCATCTCAGTATGCAGAACAGAATTCGCCTCAGCGTCGAACACCAAGTCCTGTAGCGACGGGAATAATTTTGTTTGAAATCAGTAACCAATCGCGAAGGCAAGCTAATCCTAAAAGAACGACATGAGGAATCACCTGAAGCGCGGCCTTAGCAGCCACGGCCTGCTGAACCGTGGAGAAGAGGGCGAAACCCATGGGCTGCTCTCCTTTGAAGTTGATCTGCGACGCCTCGAAGCCTGGCAACCACCTCAACAAGTTCTGGAGCTCCCGCTCCTTCACGTCCACCGGTAGGCCGGTAATAAAGATCGTCCGGACCTGCGACTCCACGGGCGAACAGAGTGACGAAAACAATCGGAAGAGGCGAAGGAGGTCGCGAATGAGGGTTGGGAGGGAAACATACCTCGTCGCCGGAAGGTCGAATGGAGCTTTCGAGGGGAATAGACGAAGGAGCTGCTGGAGGCGGTGGCTGCGCCACCCATTGCTGATGGTGGTAGGGGTGGATTCCGGCGCCGGCCATGGCGGTGAAAACCCTAAATTTCAGATCGGAATCGAAGGCGCCCTTTTACCTCGTCATTACTGTCAACATGCGGAGTTAAGAGCGTCGAAACGTTGTTCACGTGCGTCGCACGTGACATATGTTTTCCCTCTAAAAAAAACATTGAATTTTTTTTTCTATTCTCAACTAAAAAAAAACTTGTTTTTTTTTTGCTTGACAAAAAAAAATACATTTAATTGCTGCCTTTTTTTCATTTTTTTAACACAAAAATGAGTTCATTAGAAACGAATAAAAAAAAATGATCCACAATTTTGAAATGTGAAAACACTAATATTTTGGAATTTAGGTTTGACCATGAGAACTCCACCATTTTAAAGTCAACTGATCTAATCTTTATATTTGTTCATTAGTAAACATAATAATTGTTTGATGAAATATTGAACCGTTTGAAACAAATAAAAAAACTGAGTTCCTATGTTTTCCCTCTTGCATTCACTTTCTCATATCACATATAAATTAGTTCAAATTTATATTTTTTTTTATTTGCATTTGGTTTCAAATAAATGGTGGAGCTTTACTTCCCACAAACATTAATGTTCAGATTTTTTATGAATGATAAAAAGTTTTAGGAAAAAAAACAAAGAAAAAACATTAAGTGATTTTGTGCCAGCTCGACTTTTCCAAAAGGCCCAGCCCAAAGGCCCACATTTCAAGTCTTCAGCGTGGGCGGTGCGATGATCCATTTTCCAGTGCGAAGGATTTCGACACAAAACCCTTTCGAATTTTTGGAAGCACCACCGCCGGCGGGAGGAAGGCGATCGCAAGCGGCCATGGCGTCCGCAAAGGTCCAGTGGATTATGACACAACGCCATCGTATGTCCTCCTTTTGTGCTCTTCGCACCAGTTCCTAACTTCTTCACCTTTCGCTTGCTTGCTCAGACTAATTGATTCTTTTTGTTTTCTCTTCACTTTTGGGCATGGTATTGGTGAATCATATCTCAGAATCTTACTTTTAGGTTCCTCCAAGGCGTAAGTTTTGATTCTGTTCTTTGTTCATTGTCTTATGGTTCTTCCATTTCTTTGCTGCTGATTTATCGTTGAAGTTGGTCTTTTGGTGGTTTTAGAAAGCTTGCATTCTGATCTGGCTCTTTGAGCAGAAGGATTCAAGGTTGAAGCGCGCATCATTTTAAGTCTTTTGCCCTTTTCCTCTTTCCTCGAGTTTAGGAGGCTTAATACTACTGTGTTTCATATTTATTTTATTTGGACAAGTTTATTAAGTGCTACCAATAATTCTAAAAAGAACATCTTATATTCATATTCTTAGCACTCCCTTCAATAATTTTCATATAGTCCAAAGTTTAATACGAGAGCAACTAAGAGAAAAGTTTAACTTTTCTTAGCCTCGAAATTTGAATTCAAAATCTCTGACTTTGATAACATATTAAATTTAATGTACTATCAACAATCCTAAAAGCTTAAGTTAATGAGAAGAGCAATATTTTTATATTTATATTCTTAACAACTTTAAATGGTATGCTTTCATTGTGTGCCAACTGCTGTTTACTTTTAGTTAACACATAATATTAACTTTTGTTGCTATTGTCCCACTTGACTAGGAACATAACATTTTTCCCATTTGTTTTACGAAATTGGGTTATGCTATTCGTTTTGTGTTTCACATATTGACAGAAGATACATACTTATTTTGTATTATGAACTCTTTTAGTATTCGATCCTTCGAGCTGCCTTGGTTAGGACATGTTGAGTGGGCTAGAGGATAGTAGCTTTTTGCGAGCACCCATGCCTTTTTTAGTTTGTTTGGCATACACGCTTGTACAATTTTACAGAAAAAGTTGCATTTAATCCAAGTTTGGTGCCTAACCACAGTCCTTTCATGAAAACAAGGTTTACGATGTTGAGGTACACACTGGAAAACCAAATTATCAAACTTGTACATTACGTATTCTTGAAGCCAGACATTATGGATGTGTAAAAATCATGAGTTGTCTATATATCATATAAGGCATGCTGCTTGTTTTCATTGCTCACATATGTGGTATAAAAGTATTTCGTTTCTCTCAATAACACAGTGGTTTAGTACCGTTCAATGACAGTTTTTTATGATTAAAAGCTTCTGTAGCGTCAATTTAGTTCTTTGAATCATTCTTTTCTATGAACACCTTACACATGTTTTTTTCTCTTTCTGATTAAAAATTGATGCTAGCTAGAGGGCAAGATCTTCTAGCAAATTTATCCTCGGATATAATTTTAAAACAAGGTTTCTGCTTTCTGTGCCAAGTTGGTTTTAAATTGGATCTCATGTTAATGATGCACCTGTATATTGTATCTCGGGCATTCAATATGGACATGCATGATCACCAAACTTTTGTCTAACTTTAGGTAATTTGGAAAGTACTAGATTTAACTCATGTAAAATATGGTATAGCTAGAATATCAGGTAATTTAGATAAGGCTTATCAATTTGTATTTTGAAATTTGGTAATTTTCATGTGCGTCGACTTCATTTTCATGTATGAATAATTCGTTGAAATTTTAATTCCATTGAAAATTACTGCATCAGATTTTTGGACAAAAATTGTATGAACTGATGCATGCATAATTATATATACTTTTAATATCATTTTTAGATTTTTTTCGTTAATTTCTAGATAGCATGCATCATTTTGTTCGTTTTTTGCTTTAATTTATTTTGTGTCAATCATCTACCCAAGTTGTTGAGTTTTATTGTCTAGGATGCACGGGGACAAAAAGACGAAGACATTGAAAAATAACCGCACTCAATTCTGAGTTAAAACAATGTCAGAATCACAATTTAAATTTGCTGATTTTTACATAAGAGGGTCACGGCTGTGAAACACAATTCATGGTCATGAAAACACATTCATGGGCATTAAATCAGCTCACAGGCGTTACAGAGGCCATGTATTCATGATATGGAGTTTCTCGACGTGAAATCACTTTTACGGGTGTGAAATCACCTGATTCTCTTGATACTTCAATTTCACGATCGTGAACGATATTTATGAGCCACGAACGCAGCCGCTGTTGTTGAACGTTATTTAATTGAACTCAAACTCCCTTAGAAACCCTAGGGGGAGTTGAGAAGCCTATAAATAAGATACTTAGGCACCCATAGAAGAAATCATTGAAGAAGAGATCATCATCTTTTGGATCATCATCGCAGAATACTTTTTGAGACCAAGGCAAAGAGAATAATTTGCACGAAAGAGAAGAGAAGAGGAGAATATTTTAGAGGCTTGAAGTTTGACGCTTTACACGGGAAATCACGAGAGATCTGCAGGTATCGTCTACTCCTTCTTAATTTATGTTTGTTCTTTATTTCTAGTTATTTCATATGAACTTTGAACTCCTTTGATGTTTAATTCTATTTTTATAGAGTAGTTTGTTGTTAGGGCCGATCGAATCGAACTCCATTGTATTGGATTTTTTCATACTTTGATATATTTTGAACTTTTTGATAGTATTTCATGTTCGTTCTTATTATTTGCATGAATACCATAACCTGAGAGAAACCAAAAGAGTCCTAAAGTTGTATACTCAATTAAGAAGAAATTGAAAGAGCTATTAATTGAAAGAGAACTAATTTTAATGCACCTTGTTTAATAACTGGTTAGGATTAAAAATCGTTTCTTTTTATTTGCAAGATAAATAATTCAAGCCTAAGATATTGGTGAGTTTGATAGGTTAAGAGTTTTCCACTTTATCATTTGTTCGTATGTGATCCATAGCATCGGTGGTGTAGATGAGATTTTCCTAATTCTCCTCATAATTGATTTTTTTTGTCTTACCTCTAAATTTATTTAGGGTTTTTTTTTCACAGCCCATCTTTTAGTTCCTCGAATAACAAATTGGGATTAAGAAGTAGGAATTAGATAGTCCTCGTGGAATCAACAACCTTACTCATTCATTATATTACTTGAGTGGCTAGTGCACTTACTAGTGTATGCTATCATAATGTTCAAGTTTTCTTCTAATTTCCACTACCATTATACTGAGATATATTCACTTATTTATTAGGTCACCATGATATTGTTGATCTCCACACGATCTCGACCTTTTGTAATTGTGGTGAATAAGAGGACATCAGTTTGTTCTGCAGTGGCATGTGCCATATCCTTATAAAAATTAGCTGGCATTTCCTATATATTTTAGAGCTACTCTGATGGAAAGAATTTCCTGAGTTCTTAAGTTGGTAATGCTTGTTTTTAGATTGATATTAGCATCCGTAGTAAATCAACATGAAGTAAGAAATTGTGTGCATTATAAATTTGATGCTTCAACTTCTTCCGGTTTCCCATTTGTTGATGTGTATTTTTTTGTCTCAGTATACATTTGGCACTAAATATTAAGAGGTCTAGTTGAGGTCTTTTGCCTGGCATTGCTGAAGTGCTATCAATTAACTTGGAAAAATACGTTTACCTTTTAAGGTGATTCTCTCATGGTGATCTTACTTTATTATCTTAGAGTCCATTTAAAGTTTCTTTTGCTTATCACATTTCGTGGTTCATGTGCATCAAACTTTTTTGTATTCAGATTGTTTTTAAAGTGGAAATCTAGATTGTTTGGATTGATATTTAGATTGTCAGCTTGCCATCTAATGGTCAATCTCAAAACTTATATATAATTACAGTCTTCTTTGGGAGCTCAACCAGTAGTAGATTTCTTCAAAAAGAAGAGCAGTAAATTTCTTGGCCTTCAAGACAGGTGATATACTCTGTTCAGTATCGTATGGGAAAAAACACTTTCCACATTAGAACATTTTGAAAAAGTTGCTTATTCAACCTTGGAGTTGAGCCTTATCTCTTTTTCACATTTTCACTGTGCTAGTATGCTCAAGGAGTAGTATTATGCTACTTCTCTAACTCATGAAAAGTACATTCTTCATTTCTTGTTCTTATCCTTTTCCTCAAAAAAAAAAATACTACGAGTAGCGTAAGGTGTTCCATTAAAGAAGACTAGCCTACTGTGTTCCTAATGGGTATTATTCTGATGTTATTTTATTATTTTGATCATCACAACCACATTTGTTTTATTTGTCTGCAAAATTTTGTTGTTTTCCATATGTGACATGTCATGCTCAGTAATGGTTAGCATTTTCTAGGCATTAGATTCTCTTGTGTTGGCAAATATATCCACAAAAACAGTTGTTTTTCATGTTCTATTTTGCTTCTTTCTCGAAAGGATGTTTTATTAGCTTGTTCTGTGTTATATTATCCATGGTTTTGACGAGTACATGAATTTGTACTTGATGATGTTGAGGAGCTTAATTTCAAGAAGAAAACCGAAAAGTCATTAGGTTAGTCATGTTGATGATGCTAAGGAATTTAATGTCAATAAGAAAATCAGATAGTCATTAGGTTAGCCATGTCGTTCCCCATTTTTGTTATTATGTTTTTCTTTATATTTTATTGCTGTGGCACTATGATGTTCTTTGGAGAAAATTCTCTTGAAAGAAGACAACATTGCTCTGATGATGAATGCGTAAGTAAAATTGTTCAATCCGTCTGTCCAGTAATCTAGTCTCTGAGTATTCTAACATCTCAATATTTTTTTCATTTTCAGTGTGAAATGAAGAATTTCCGATGCATGGCTGCATGGTTTGTATAAAAAAAATCTATGGAACGAAAGCAGTCACTGTATGTTTTCTAAAAGGTTCTTGGATGTTAATCCATTAGGCCATCTTATTTTCATCTCAGTTACATTACATGCTGGACATCTGTAGAAGTTATATGTTCCTTCAAATTATCCAAATCATGATTCTGAATCACTCTTATCCCCTGTTATCTGACATATAATCTAGCAATACAAGATAAGTGGTTTTGGAATAGATTCCTCAATTGTTTAAAATTTTCTTTTCTGTTCCCAAGTGATGTGTTTCATGTTGTAATGTTGATGTGCATAGGATAACATCTGTCGTTACTCTCTAGGCGTTGTTCTTAAAGATTATTCTCTTGGGTCTACAGGTGAAACATAATATGAGAAGTCTCTGTTGCCAGGGCTCGAGTCCAATGTTACAGGAGAGAAACTAAAGAATTGTTTGTAAGCATCCAAAGTCTCTGAAAAAGATGCTATCATTTCGTATCGATTTTTTTTTTCAGACTGTTATATCCAGAATGGGTCATCTGAGAGTGATGCTTGCAAAGTTTGATGCGTGCATGCTCATGGTCATAAAAGTAGCCCCAAAATGCTCGAGTGTTATGTTGGTCAGTCAACTCCCTCATCATTTAGAACATTTACCTTTTAGGCGTGTAATCTTATTACACTTGTCGAGTTACCATACGAGTCTCAAAGGCCTCGTTTGGTTGGCATGGCACTGTTCGTTGAATTTTTTTTAATTCAATAGTTAGTCCAGAGATGTTAATCCATTGAGAATAAGTTTAATCCAGCTTCATGCAGAAATAGGTTTATCTCTAATTTTTGCTTGTTGCTGCAATTAATGCAATGAGGTCCACCAATTTCAAAAAAAGAATGTTTGGATGAAAATTGGAGAATAAGATCTTAATTCCGATCTTATTCTCCAACCAAACAAGGCTAAAAGGATGTATGTGTTCTTCGAGTTAACACGAGATAGCTCTCAGTATATCACATTTGTCCTGATTCTAGGGTAGCATTCTTAGGATGTGTTTGACATTCAAGTGTTTTAGAGCGTTATTCAAGTGTTTTAGAGCGTTTTGCTCTTAAACGCTTGGTTCCCAAGCGTTTTGCACTCACAGGAAAAAAAATAGCAGGAGCGTTTTATTACCTTGCAAAATAATGCCTTAAGCTTTCTACTTGCACCGAATAGACCAAAACTACAACAGCAAATACATCAACCTAATTGTATTTATAATTGAATCTTCATTTCAGATGTACATTAGAAAAATAATATATATATATATATATATATATATATATTCAATATTTATCGAGGGACCAAAAGAGCTACTACGTAGGTCATGGACTTCTACTTTTTTACTTTAAATGATAAAGGATAATGGCTTGATTGTTTTCAGTCGTGTATATTAACATAAAGATGGTAGTTCTTAGATGGGGGTGGAGTGGTAAGGAGCTCCTCCTCGCTTAAAGGAGGTCTCGAGTTCGAGCCCTACTGTATGCAGCAATTCTCTATTAAGAGTTTCACCCACCATAGTTAGGTGTCCAACTCGGGGCGACACAGATTAGTCGGGTGCTAGTAGCCCCGAATACTTTGGGGCAACAAAAAAAATGATAGTTCGGGAGAGGGGACATATTCTGATCCGATTTTAAAAAAAAACTATATAGTCCTTATATAATTGGTATAATATTACAAATTTATAATTATTCATTTATATTAATATTAATTATAAATATAATAACATATTAAAGTTTCGATATGGTCATAAACGTGTGGAACTTATATTTCTAGATTTTGTTAAAATATTATTTGTGAGATTCACATATTTTTATATGTTTATAATTGCAATAGTACTCTAAGTCATTTATTGCTTACTGAATAGAATAATTAGTAGAGTGCTTACTGTGGTAGTCTTTAAGTATCATCATATAATTTAGTTTAAAAATATATACTTATATATAACACTTATTATGTAATGTATTACTATTAGATCTTAACTATAAGTTATAACTAATCAAATAGATGAAAAATGAAAATAAAAAAATTGGTTAGATAAGGCCAATGCGCTTGAGAGAGAGAGAGAGAGAGAGAGAGAGAGAGAGAGAGAGAGAGAGAGAGAGAGAGAGACATCTTCGGTTCGGGAATTTCTAATGAGCGATGATGATGATGATGATGATGCATTATGGATGATTAAAGTCGGTGCATTTGTTACAGTGGCTGTTGCTGACCCATGTCGCATCCCACGGTACGAAACAAATTTGACACTGTCACTTAACACTGATAGTGGAGATGCAGCAAAGATCCGATAGTACTACCTTTTCATAATTGTGTCACTCCAATCTTGATTCCACAACAATATTGTATAACAAATTGAGTAATGTTATATCCTCTTAAATTAGGAATATATATCCATCTAATTGAGTCCTAATGCCATATCCTCCTAAATAAGGAGGATATATCCTCTTAATTGAGTCACTACGGTATGCATAGTAATTTGTTAAATTTTTTAAACATTTTTAATATATGAGTGTTAAGAGGATTTTTAGCAATGAGTGTTATGAAGTACCATTTCATACTTCAACTTTTCCTAACTGGCACACAAATGAGGTGAAATATAAGAATCCTGATCCATTTTAAAATTTATTTATTAAGAGTGCAATCACTCATAAGCTAATGATCATCCTTATCTTTTTTCCTATAAAATTAGTCCTTTGATCTTTTGCTTTGGATCTTTACATTTTTCTTCTCTTTGAAACTCAACATCTTCATTTGAATTATCTTTTCTGTAGGATCCTCAGTCGTTAAGAAATTATTCGCTTAAAGCTCTTGAAGGAGCGGATCTACGAAGATAATTTAAGTTCATAATTATCTTCGTATTTTGTGCATGTGAGATTATCTCTTTGGCCTCTTGCATTGAATCCTCAGATGGAAATTATGGGGTCCGTTGTCATCAAATCTCATTTGCATTTGATGGTGCTCAAATTTTTATGTCGTACCAAAATAATTAGAAATATATGAGATATGAATTAACACAAGCATGATCGAAATGTATGGGTCAATTGTCATCAAATCTCATTAAAACTATTCTATATTAATTTTAAAGCAAAATATATGTTTCGAATACCACTCTTATTTAAAAATATTTTATTATTATGAGAAATATTTTTATTATTTCTAGATTTGTACACAGAGCCATACACAAGAAATAATATAATACACTATAAAGTATCAACAAATATTATTAAACTATATCCTCGAAAGAACAATGTCTTTGTAATATTTTTTCACCTCCACATGTTGACAATTTTGATATAACACAACATACCACATTGATCATTAAAGGAGGTAACTAATTTTTTCTATCGATATTTGAACTCAAGATATTTCAAATTTAAATTAAATATATTATCAATATTTGAACTCAAGATATTTCAAATTTAAATTAAATATATTATCAATAGTTTTAAAAAATTAAATCAGTATTAAGAAAAAACATCTTTATATTTATATCATGAATACTAATCAATTCTTAAGAGAAGATATTTCGATTATTAGAAGGCATCTGATTAATATCAAATTTTAAATTTTTGAATACTCGATAGCATCCAACATTAATGTAATAAAATATATCTTAAAAAGAAGACAATCTAAAATGTTGAAAACAATCTAGTGATATCCCTAAGCTTTCACTTGATGGCTTTCCTTTTTTTCATCTTCTGAACTCTATTCTCATCTTCCTTATAACGATAATAAAATGTTGCCCTGTTATGATATCGTAATATTCAATATAGTTCTAAAAACATTAAAAGAACAATAATTATACAAGTTAGACTATTGGACTCACTTTTTTTTCTGGTGAGATCAATCCTAAGAACTCTCTTCTTTCAACCTTCTTATTTATCTTTTTTTTTTGTTAATTTTTTATTTTTCTATTTTTTTCCTTTGATCTCTTCTTCTCTTTCATATCAATGAATGTACCAACTATCTATCTCATCTCATAAATTACATATATAAGTAGGGTTTCATTTAAACATCATTTAATTTTCTCCACTTTCTTTTCTTCATTATTATTCAAGATCATAAAATTCATATTCATAGTTGCTAAAAAAATATTCATTTATTTTCAAAAAATGTTTATACTTATTTTATTTCATAACAATTTATTTTATTGATTATAAAAAAATTAAAATATACCAAATATATAATATAATGTCATAACTAATGAAATTCTTATAAATAGGAAGAGTGTACTCTCTTTTCACTTTTCATTTATATCTTTTTACCTTTTTTTGAATTTTTTTATAAAAATATTTAAAATAGCATTACACAATATATATATATATATATATATATTCTAATGGTTTTTAGATATTAGAAATTAAGGCTAATAAATACAGTTAATCAATATTTAATGTGGTGACTGTTTAAAAAAGATGCAACTACTCACTTAATACATCTCATGACTAACTTTTCATATTCCATATGTAGTAAAAATATAAAGTTTTAACTTATTGCAAATAAAAAAATTTAAATTTATGGAATCAATACTTAATCATCTTATTTAAGTTATATATATATATATATATATATATATATATATATATATATCTCTCTCCCCTTCGCCTCCCAAATCCATCCAAAACCCCACTACCACTTCCACGGCCATGGCGTCCATCTCCGTTCCGACCACCTCCTCCCTTCTCCCTCTCCGGCGA
>LTAE01002454.1:64445-87603 GCA_001647135.1 Pontederia paniculata | reverse complement strand
CTCCATACACTTTGCTGTTTATATAAACTCCTCCTCCTTCAACTGGTCGACCGCTTATATCCTTAGGACGCCCGCTGCACACATATGATTCTTCATGATGTGTATTACGTGTGCAGTGATCGTCCATTCCTTTAGCTCAGGTCGACTGCTGTACTGAACTTGTCTATGTCCTGTTACAGAAATCAGCTCAACCAAGTTCATTAGTATAGACTGAGTTCACTTACAAATTTGTGATCATTCAAAACAATCTCGGGATCCTAGATTCAACAAAGTTAATGGGTTGGATGATCACGAGATAGTCAAGAGAATTGGATCAGGGAGAGATTTGACTTGCGGACAAAGCCCTCTTTTCATCATAGCTACACAACGACATGAGTGGATGTTTTTTGGGCGGTGGGAAGAAGGAACTGGAACAAGGGTCAAGATTTATACCGATCCCTTAACTTTAATTAATAAAAAATATTCTCAAAATTGTATTTTATAATAAAATGATCTCTCCGACTGATAAGAATAGATTTTGTTAATATAAATACCACATGTATAATAATATTTATTTTTTAATATAAATATATATAATATTAGATATTATATTAAAAATAAAGGGAGAGAGAGAAAGAGAAAGAAGGCCCCCTCTCCTCTGTATTGAAAGAGAGAGAGAGTCGAGTTGCCCCTCATCCCCTGGTTCGTGCTCGTGGATCAAGCCTTCGGCCGCTCCATTTGGAAATACTCCAGTTCGGCTAGAAGGTGCACCTCGACCCCAAGCAGGTTGTCGTCTAGTTCTAGAACCGCAACGCCCACCCCTCTCTCTCTCTCTCTCAACCCTCCCCCTACTACATTTCTCTCTCTCTCCAACGATAGCAGAGAGGAGGGGGTTGATGGCCTCCTTCTCTCTCTCTTTAATATATTATTTAATATTATATATATAAAATGTTAGAAAATTTAAATATTATTATACTTACACGTGGCATCCATGTCAACAAAATAACATGATAACCTGCTATTATCGGTTAGAAAGACTACTTTGTTATAAAATATAGTTTCGCGGACAGATTTATTATAATTTAAAGTTAGGAAACCAATGTGGGATCGAGGCAAAGTAAAAGGACCAACATAGAAAAAGTTTCGGTAAAAGTTTCAATCTTTGAGACGAGTTAAAGATCCAACAACAAGTGCGCTCAGATAACACCTCGATTCACATTGTGCTAACAAGTGCATGAAACCCAACAAGTAAAAATAGAGAAGTAAGAATAAACTGAATATAATCATAGACAAAATCATACAAAATATGAATGGGAAGCATATATAGAAAGTTGGACTTGGAACTCACCGGAATCAATTTGTTATGCAAAAAACATTAAAAAAGATGCTCCTTTTCTTGTTCATAGGACAAGAACGATCGAAGATCGAAAGCAATGATTAATGTGCCGAACTCATGAAGGGATTTCAAGA
This sequence comes from Pontederia paniculata, assembly GCA_001647135.1. Taxonomy (NCBI): domain Eukaryota; kingdom Viridiplantae; phylum Streptophyta; class Magnoliopsida; order Commelinales; family Pontederiaceae; genus Pontederia; species Pontederia paniculata. The sequence continues at coordinate 86,154 of LTAE01002454.1, read as the reverse complement.
AGAAGGTGAGTTTGGATCGGGCTCAAGTACGTCCAACGAGTTTAATTCTCTAGACCGGTGCAATGAAGTTAGTGGACCTGATTATCATGAGATAGTCAAGGAAATTGGATCGGGGAGAGATTTTACCTACAGACAAAGTGTAACACCTGAGATTATAAAATAAATAAAAAATAAAATAAATGGGAGATATGATAAGATAAGTAAAGATATAGTTTGTTAAGATTAGGAAAATAGTTTGAATTGAAGTCAAACTTTTATATCTTCTTATCAATTAAATATTTAGAGACGAGTTGCCCCTCATCCCCTGGTTCGTGCTCATGGATCAAGCCTTCGGCCACTCCATTTGGAAATACTCCAGTTCGGCTAGAATGTGCACCTCGACCCCAAGCAGGTTGTCTCTCTCAACCCTCCCCCTACTACATTTCTCTCTCTCTCTCCAACGAGAGCAGAGAGGAGGGGGCTGATGACCTCCTTCTCTCTCTCTCTCTTTAATATATATTTAATATTATATATATATATAATGTTAGAAAATTTAAATATTATTATACTTACACGTGGCATCCATGTCAACAAAATAACATGATAACCTGCTATTATCGGTTAGAAAGACTACTTTGTTATAAAATATAGATTCGAGGACAAATTTATTATAATTTAAAGTTAGGGAACCAATGTGGGATCGAGGCAAAGTAAAAGGACCAACAGAGAAAAAGTTTCGGTAAAAGTTCCGATCTTTGAGACGAGTTAAAGATCCAACAACAAGTGCGCTCAGATAACACCTCGATTCACATTTTGCTAACACGTGCATGAAACCCTCGATTCAGAACAAGGGGTCAAGATTTAAGGCTTCTACTTTTTATGCTTTTATTCTTTTCCGAACGCATTTTATCTTATTCCAATATGCTTTTATTTTATCAACTGACAAAAGTATGTTTTTATATATGGCTTATAAATATCCCATTCGATAAGTCGAACTCTCTTATTGTTATAGGACTATATTTTTCGAAAGTAATCGGTTATAGTTTTAAGACACAAGCACGTAAATTATTTACTATACATCCATTAATATGTTTAATTTTCCGTATTTAAAAATGAAGTATTTTAATTTTTTTTATTTTAAAATTAATGGTTGATCATATAATATATTTATGCTACTTTTTTCTATAAAAATATGTATGTGGCAAACTCCACAAGTGAGTTATTTGATACAATGGAGTGATTCTTTTTCGTTATGATTTCAATAGCTCACATGCTTCTTATATTAGTAAGATTTTACATTTGTTCGATTTCCAACCTAGTATTCGAGAAGCAGTGTCGAAGACCTTGATTGGTAGTTGTTTTCCTCTCATTTTGCACCTTCCCTTTCCCTTTGTTCACACTCCCTTTCCCTTCACTTTTTCTCCTTCCTATTGTCTTCATAATCATTTGGCCTTGCAGGATCATACTTCTCAATCATTGTCAATGTAACTCAAACAAGAGCAAGCCGAGGAGGTATCAAAGCGAAAGAATTTTTAGCCTCACTTGGGATGATTTTTTGGCTTTGTTTCGTAGCTATTGGCTCTTCAAAATAGATGGAAGCGGAGCAAGTACAATCGAAGCCTTGCGTAGGATTGGGGGTGCCATTTTCGCACTGCTCGACCAAGCAGTGGAGCCGCCACTACGCCCTTCATCTCCAAATGAAGAAGGGGTGGGAGATCCCCGTACAATCCACCAAGCATTTGTTCTCACTCGATTATAAACGACTAGATCATTGTAAAGATTGTTACAACGCTAATCTTCGATACAAGCTTTGATATTACACACAAACGTAAAAAAAAGGAACTCCATTTGAAAACTATATACATTGAATCATCAAGTTTTTCCATCTAAAAAAGTCAAGTTCTAGACATGCTTAAAATGTCAAACAAATAACATTCACCTAAACACCAAGAAAGAACTAATGAAAAGACTTTCATCTTTTTCCTAAGCATAAACAAACATGATCAAAGTAAAAATTTGAATATATGGAACGTTCCCGTTTTTCGATATAAAATTTTCGTATATATAATTCCTACAAATAACATTCAGTTCGAAAGCAACAATAGTTCCCCTCGAATTGTGACATTACACATTTAATTGTATGAAAAATTAGTAAATCCATTTTGCAAAAAATACTAAAAAACGTTTAACAACTCAAACTTGCTTTGCGAGGAAACATAGAAAGCCACTTCGTTAGTTAAGGTTTCGATAAAAGTTTTGATCTTTGAGATGGGTTAAAGATCCAACAATGAGTGCACTCAAATAACACCTCAATTTAGATTTTGCTAACACATGCATGAAATCCAACAAATAAAAGTAGAGAAGTAGGAATAAATTGCATGCAATCATTAAGAAAACCATAAAAAATACGAATGGGAAGTAGATAAAAGAGTTGGACGTGGAACTCATCGAAATCAATCTATTATTAAAAAATATTAAAAAATGCTTCTTTTCTTGTTCATAGGACAAGAACAAGCTGAGGATCGAAATCAGCGATCGATGTGCCAAACTCACGAAGAGATTTCAAGAAGAAGATGAGTTTGGACTGGGTTTAAGTATGTCCAACGAGTTTAATTCTCTAGACCGACACACTCAAGTTAGTGGGTCCGATGATCACGAGATAGTCAAGGGAATTGGATCAGGGAGAGATTTGACTTACGGACAAAGCCCTCTTTTCATCTTAGCTACAAAACGACACGAGTGAATGTTTTTTGGGCGGTGGGAAGAAGGAATTGGAACAAGGGGTCAAAATTTAGAGTTTTTATTTTTTTATGGTTTTCCCAAATGTATTTTATTTTATTCTAATATGCTTTTTTTTATCAATTGACAAAAGTATATTTTTTTTGTATACGACTTGTAAAAAGCCCATTCGATAAGTCGAACTCTCTTATTGTTATAGGACTATATTTTTCGAAAATAATTGGTTAAAGTTTTAAGACATAAGCACAAATTATTTACTATACATTCATTAATATGTTCAATTTTTCCATATTTAGAAAAGGAAACATTTTAATATTTATATTTTAAAAAATAGTTAATCGTATAATAAGTTAGATAAGATAGCGTACATTGAATTATGATAACTGACATTTTCATATAGAAGTTGAATTTTTAATAATTTTGGATGATGTATCCTATATTTTTTTTATTTACGACACAATCCAAAAAAAAAAAATATAACAGTTCAGATCATTCATTTTCTTTTTAAAAAAATTATAGAATAGTCATTTATGCTTAAAAAAATTACAAAAAAATGTATGTCAAATTTTTAGGTGAAAAAATACATTATCTGAACCACTTCGACCCTAAAACTTTGTTGTGATAAATGGGTGGAGAGGAGAAGGACAAAGAAAGATGGGTAGAAAAGGGATAAGATGCGTTAGAATTTTATGTTTGAATAAAAAAGATGGCTACGAAGGATTATTTTTTAAAAAGCTAATTTTGCCATATCAAAATAAAAAAAAATAATTAGAACGAAGGACAAACTTATTCAAAAAGCTAATTTTTTTCTAATTTAATTATTTTTTTAAATTTCTCTTATTTTTTTTTTCAATTCAAACCTCTTTATTTTTTTTAAAAAATACTCTATTTAAATATGGGATAAATTTAAAAAGTTCATCCCGCCTCTTTATCCCTCCCTCCAAACATAAAATTCATAAGACCACGCCACCTATTCATCCAAACAAACCTAAGATATTTTCTAGCCAATTGAGATTTATCATTACAAAAATAAAAAAAAATTACAATGCATTTTTGTTAATATATAATCTTCTGTGGTTTGACATAATTTCTTAATTTGTTTATCACAAAAATTAGGTGGAGAAAAATTGAGTCATATTGCACACGAGTTAATGAGTTAGTATTCTATGGTTGACATAATTGTCTAATTTACTTATCATACAAAATCATAAGGAGAAAAAAAGAATTGGACAATATAAAGAACGGAGATCAATAAAATTATAAAATATTAACTAGCACGGTTTAGGCGGTTCAGTTGGGGGGAAGTCCGGTTCAAAGTGCCAATTGGTTCACGCGATCTCTTCGTCGATATTTCGACTCCAATTCGAAGGGCAACTCCAACTCCGACGACGACGATGCACGGACGGCCTCGCAAAGCACCTAAGCCGGAGGACGCCGCCGCCGCCGCCGCCAAGGCTGCCGAGCTCCGGGAACTCCAATCGCAACTCCTACACAACCACCACAACCGCATGTAATCCTCGCCCCCCTCTCCACCGAGATCTTTCACCATAAGAAAGAAAGATCCAACATCAATTTTTCGACGACATTTTTGCAAGCATCTTTGATCCATTTGATGTTTCATAGATATACGAATGAGGCGCTTTCGACCAGCTCCAAACTTCTTGAGATCAATCCTGAGATTATTACTGCGTGGAATTACCGGAAACTCGCTGCCCAACACAATCTCGACGGAGTCAGCGATCCAGAGGCCATCAAGTCTGCCGTTGAGGAGGAGCTCAGAGTTGTGAGTTTTTTTCTTATTTTCTTTGATATTTTCTCCTACTTGTCTGTTCTCTGTTTTGTTTGATGGTTGGATTGGCTTCTCGTATCTTTTATTGATCTAAATATGTGTTTTTTGGGAATTAATGAAGTCTGAGATGGCGTTGCGAAGGAATCCCAAGGCTTATGGCGCCTGGTACCATCGGAAATGGCTGCTTAGCCGTGGGCTATCACCAGTGGACTTCGAGCGTGAGTTCCGGCTCTTGGATAAGCTGCTGATGGCGGATGCACGTAATTTTCATGGATGGAACTACCGCAGGTCGATTCTATAAACTATGTATGCTCTGCATATTTTGTGCTTGTAGCATTGCTTATGATGTTTTGGTAGGTTTCAGGTTTGTTGCCAAATTGAAGAATGTGCCGGATGAAGAGGAGTTGAAGTTCACAATGAACTTAATTGACACCAATTTCATTTCAGCAACTATTCTGCTTGGCACAACCGTAGGTAAAACAGAAAAGCAATCCTACTTGTTTTCTTTCTTGGAATCAGATTTGGTGTTTATTGTGGCGTGTTGCTTCTTAGAATTACTTTTATATCGTTTTTGAGTGAGACTAAAGGGAAGTGTATGCTTGTCGATACAGTTAGAAAGTAAAATTTGAGAAGATGGATGATATGAAACATGATGGAAAGTATATATGAGAGGAGAACTAAAAGGATTTGGAAGAAAACTATAAAAAATGCTTGATAGAACTTAAATATATAAAATTCTGATTGAATTACTATTGTGATAATTGCTCAATTTTCTCAAAGCTTAACTACAGCATTTAGTTTGTCATTTGGTTCATGGTGCTCCTTTCTACTACCTACAACAAGTATTTGTGAAAATTCAACCTAACATCAAGACCCTGTTTGGTATAGGAATAAGAAAAAGGAGAATTAGTCAGAATATTCTTTTATTGTTCTTGTGAGAAAGACCCTGTTTGGTGTGTTTGGTTGATTAATTAGTATTCCAATAACATTATTAAATATAATATTTACTATATATTTTTTATTAAATATAGTTAAGTATTTATTGATATAATTAATTGTAGTAGTTAACTAATATATTTCTAATTATGGATTAAGTAATGATAAACATCTATTAGTGCTAATTTTAATTATACAATTAACATGTTTCTAATAATAATTAGTATTTATTTTTAATAATAAATTAACTACTAAATAATTATAATATTATATAAATTAACTAATACTACAAAGACTAGCTAATCAATATTTCCCACTATTCTATTTTCAATAATATATTATTACCAAATAATTGTGATAGTATAATAATTAATTGATATGTAAAACTGTTAATAATAAAATATAATATTATAGAACTGTTAATATCAAAATATTTATAATATTATATTCTTGTGCAAAATTTAATTAATAATAAATTAATTATAGATGATTATATGTATTTATTAAAATAAAATAATTTAATTAAACAATTAGAAAAAAAAGAAAGGAAAAAAAATGTTTTGCTCATGACAAGAACAAAATATTCTTTCTTTGATGACAAAAAATGGTGGTATTGCATATTTCAAGGAAAGTGGAAGAATTAGACTATTCTATGGGTGTTAGGGTGCAAAAGCAAGAATGAGAGGTTTACTCCTCTTATTCTTGTACCAAACAAGCCCCAAAGATTTTCTCATTATTTATCCCCTTTTATATTAATTATCAAATACTTCCGAGAATGAATTACTCACTGTTATGCTGGATGTGAATGTTGACACTAGATATCTGATTAATTGATGTAATCATAGACATAAATGCATTATTACTTGCCTAGAAAGCATACTTTTTTCCGAATAATAAGTTTTGAGCATATATTTGATCTTAATGATCGTTTTCACAGCATACTCCTGTCCCGTTTGCTAAAGCAAAAGTCTGATGGATTTGGTGAGAAGAAGAATATTTTAGAAGACGAATATGATCTAGTACGACAAGCTCTGTTCACAGATCCCAGTGATCAAAGTGGATGGTTCTATCATATTTGGCTTTTGGATCAGACACTTCACCAAGATGTTCCAAAACTTATAGCATCATGGCCCGCTCATGGATCGGTTCTGTTTTTATCTTCTACCAATAAAATTGATGATGACAAGTTACCTTCACCATCAAACTCAGCTTCCTATCATTTGTTGCATAGAGGGTTTTTTCCTATCATTCTCTGCTTTGACAAGGTTACAAAAGATGTGAATACATCAACTGTATCTGTTAGTTCCACTTTTTCCACAAATGAAGATATCAATTGGAGGCCAATTTCAAATGGTAATTCAGGAGAAGCCCGATGCTGGGTGACCTTTGTTAAAGTTCCAGATGAAAATTGTGGCACTTCCAGCATATCAGTTGACATTCAACTTGGTCAGTCTGATGATATAACATTGATGAATGGTTCTGGCAGCAGTTATCCTTTGCGATTTACGTTTACGATAATTCTTGGTCAGAAAGTTGAAGAAGAACCCATTGAGGAATTATTTATCTGGGACTTCAACTCTAGGAATCAGTCTTGGGAATGTCCAAAAACATTTCCCTTCGAACAGTTAAGAATCAATGAGGACCATGTGCTGGAGAGTTTTAAGTGGAAAATAGAGACTTTGACTGATGCAATAGATCTTTTCAAGTCAGCTGAGGAGGATAGGTTTGTCTTCTTTTCCTTTTCAGATAACTAAAGAAGCCTAGTCTTGTTTTTTTCTTTCTTGTTCTGTTAATCTGAGCATGTACCTAATGATTATTTATCTTCGGCAGTAAATTTGTGAAGCTAACACTAGCAAGGCTACTAGTTGCTCATGAAGCACTGTTTCCACTGCAACCCCTCAAATGGGAAAGAATGCACACTCGGAAGAGGTCTTGAAGCTGTATGATGAGTTAATGATAATAGATCCACCTCACAAAACATACTATGAAGATGAACGAAGCTTGGTCTTAGTACATCAGGTAAGCTTGTATACTAGAAAATATCTGCAATTTCTTCTAAAAATAGAAAATATTTGTAATTATGTAACTGTTTTTTCTATTCTATATTTCTGATATACATTGGATAAGTGAAAAAAAAATCAATTTACGCTTCGGGATTTCCCCCTAAATTTATTGTTTTTTACCATGTCTTGACTCCTGAGTTTTCCTGGCATGTTCCGCTAAATTTCAATCCCTTAGATCAATGTTATGCAACGAGGACTTGAAGAATGAACAGTGCCATTCCGAGCAAGCTTTTACGGCTTCCCTTGCATATCAAAGCTTATTTTGATTCCTAACATTTGGATTATGAGTGCGATCATTTCATCCATTGATTAACATTTTAGATTTATCGCTGCATGTTTATTTCATGTAGTGTGACATCTTTTGAGTTTACATTATTCTCCTATCCAGAAATTTGTTGGTTTTTTGTTATGCTAGCATATGATAATTTGAGTGGTTTTGCAGCTGACCTGTGACAACGGGACATTAATGAAGCAATACTGGCACTATGATGAATCTTGCATCTCATGGTTCAGTCATCATAATTGCATTTCATTGAACAGCCTATCATTAACTTGCATTGGATCCACTCAGCGCTTACTATGGGTCCAGATTCTAGACCTTAGTCACAACAAACTTCGATCCATTGCAGGTTAGGTGAATCTGACAGCTTCTTAAAATGCTGTAAAAGTTCTGTTCCAACTTAAATGAAAATTCCATGCTTGGTTCTTTCACAGGTTTGGAGACTATGCAGCTTCTTGTTTGTCTAAACCTGTCTGACAACAAAATAAGTAGCTTCACAGCACTGGAGCCACTGAAGCGGCTGACTTTCCTGAGAGTTCTTGATATCTCCTTAAATGAGATTGGTGCTCATCCTATCGACACAACGAGGTACCTGTGTTCATCTCCGTTATCGCACAGTTTAAACCTCGACCAACAAATACAGGAAATCAAGGAAGACAAGATTGGGGACTATTGGGAAATGACACTACTGTTCAAAGCCTTACATTTGACACAACTCGACATCAAGGGAAATGCAATCACCCTCGAGGATTTTCCAGCTGTAGCCATGAAAATGCTTCCTACTCTCATTTGGCTCGATGGCCGACGACTGAGATAACCAGCCAGATCTAATCTATTCATTCTTGTTGTACCGCAAATGTAGACAAGCGTCATTAAACATGTTACAGTAAAACTTCATATTCATATGTTTTTTTACGCTCGTGAAGTGTGAAGTTGGATTATATTTTATTGTCTTTTTTTTTTCTTGAAGGACTTGTGTTTCTATCACACATGATATATGGCTTGTAAATTTTTGAAAAAAAAATCATATTCCAATTTTGCTAGTGAGATTATTTATACTTCGTAACTTTCTTACTCTTTTCTTTTTCTCTTATGCAGTCATGTTTTTTTTATATTACAAACATGAGAACGGCTCTCACGGGCAAAGGCAACGAAGAAGATTCCAAACAGTCTTGTCCTGTTCCTTTTGTCGTTGCGAAAGGCTGCAGCACCAGTGGATTGATAAGGTCCTCCAATGCATGTTTCATGTTTTAGTATTGCACAATACCATTTTACCACAGAAATTATACGAACAACAACGATACAAGAGAGATGTAGAATACGAAAACAACAATACATGAAAAAATAAACAAAAAAATACACGACGAAGGAGAAGTACGTGACAAATCCTCTTCTTTTCAGATACGGCGAGAAGCTGGAGAAGATCGACCATCCATCTCACATCCGACGGCTTACGCCGCGCCGAGGCGGATCTCCTGGCAGCTTTTCGGGAGCAGCCCGAAACCCGGCGCGGACCCGGCGACCCGTCCGGAGTCGGACGACCGCCTCACGTAGATGACGTACGCCATCGACGCGGCCGCGATGAGGGCGAGCCCGACGGAGCCGCACAGCACGCCGACGGCGACGAGGGCCGCCGTCCTCGACTGGTTCCTTTCGACCTCCGTCCGCTCCGGCCCCGGCGGCACCAGGCTCCAGGTGGGCTCCGGGATGCTCTTCGCCTCCGGGAGCGCCACCTGCGGCCCGGGGCGGAAGAATTCCACGGCCATTTCCCCTTTGCTTCTGTTGCCCCACGGAAAGTCAAGAATGTATGACGTCATTTGCAAAGCAGAGAAAAAATGGGTCTAAATTGCTACAGATTCTACATATAATTTGTGACATTGCATCCAAAGTCTTCTTATTTGCATTATGGAAAGGAAAAAGATGATTTTTTTTTATGCACAGAGCACATTCCTTTCAGGACCAGGAAAGGAACTACAAAATTGAAGAGACAGAAAGCTGCAATGGCTCAGTGTAAATTGGATTACCTGTTTGTTTTCTCTTTTTGGTTTCAGGATTGCAGAACTTAGAGCATCACTTGCTGCTCCCACTGTTTGCAGGAATTGGAAGTGGAGTAGATAGTCTTCAACAAAACACCCTTATCATATCATTCATGTGAACTTTGTTTGATGAGCTCCATGGGCCTTTGCCAGTTGTACATGGATGAATTAAGAATTGGTTGTATTTGGCAGTACTGATGTCCAGTTTTACAGTCGGATTAGAATATAGAAGTCACTGTTACTGCACCTAACTTTACTTTTTTCTTTTTCCATGGACACAGTCAGCTTAAATTAATGTTCTGCCTCACTCCAATTTTAACAGGTAAATGCAATGACACAGTAGGGTGATTGCATTACCCATGGATCTCACCCTGACCATAAAGTTGAGATCTTTAAAGTCTTTACAGTGGGAGGACTGCACTCAGCTTTTGGCTCTGTGAAATCTCCACAGTGTCCATACTTCTCTGATGGGGCTGTTGCAGCTACTAACCTGACAAGCTTTTCAATTAATGGTCCTTGAAGGTGGGTGGAAAATTGACAGTCTTGAACATTAATATAGAAGAGAGCTCTTGGGAGACAAGCGCTAAGCAAGGGATCACACCAACATTTTTTATGTCCAGGCCATGCATCAATTGCTCGGGCTTTGTTCTCCTGCATTTTGAAGTCCAAAGTGCAGCATCCGCAGAAGGCTGTCCCTGTCTGCAACATTTGAAGCTATTGTTCCTCTGCTTGATGATTGCTGTTCTGCTGAGGCCCCTTTTTACTGGTTCGGGAGCTCAAGTTACAGAGCTTATATGTAATCATCACATTCACATGATGGTGAAGCAACGCAAGCACTCCACCTAACGTTTGCAATGCTCTCGAGCATGGTCATTCGCAGAGAGGATTCCCACCCACTGACATGACGTGTCGCTCATGTATTGGTTAATCCTTGGCAGTAGAACGAACGTGTATCGGAATCTTCTAATGAGAACTCGCCACGTGTGCTCTTGTTTATTGCCCTTTCCCACGAGCGCTGGCGCCTTATCTCAATTCTCAAGCTTCTCATGGAGCTCTGTGAACAGCAACAGGAAGACTGGAAACACAGAGGCAACACGCGAAGTACAAAGGCTCTATCTCTTTGTCTCTCATGCTTCTTGGTTTTACCAAGAAGGAGAGGGTGAAGAAGAGGGCGCATGGCATACTCACGAGGCCACATCTGTCATTGCCTCGGCCGCATTGAATCCCTCCGGCGGGACTCTCCGGTTTCCATAGCCGGAAACCGGCGAAAGACCGGGAGGGAGTTCGTCGAAGCAGTGCGGGCTCTGGCTGGAGGCCTCGCCACATCTGGTATCGCCAGAGGAGATGTCATCGCTGTTGCAGCCCTCAACAGGTACGGTTCTGTACACCCCGTCTGTAAGTTGACAAGCAAGCTCTGCGTAGCCCTTTTCTGGTTGAAAGCTGAAGGAGTCTCTTTGACTGAATCGCAGTGATTGCTACATGGAGTTGTTCCTTGCTGTCACTTATATTGGAGGCATAGTTGCTCCTTTGAATTATCGTTGGGTAGGCAACTCTTTATCCTCTCTTCTTGTTTTGTGGGAGGATTCTATTGTCGCTTGAGCATATCAAATGTACAGAGTTTAGTTAATCACTCTGTATGAAACTTTAGAGCTTCGAGGAGGCGAGGTTGGCAATGGAGATGGTAAGGCCTAAGATGTTGGCTGTGGATGGGAGCTGCATTGCTTGGGCTTTGAAGCTACAGAACAGTGGCAGCTTGTCGTGTCTAGAGTTATATCTTCTTACTGGAGAATGTTCTCCTGACGTGCGCAGCAGGAAAAGCTGTGAGTTATGTTTGAAATCTAAATTATAGATGTTACTCTTCGAATTCTTAGATTGCAAAGCGAAGTTTTTTTTCTTCAGAAAATGTCGGTTTTTGTGATTATGTCATATTTTGATGGCTTTTTTTCGGTTGCATGTTGAATTACTATTTTCCATGATGTATAAAGTATAAGTACCATTACTTTTTTTTTTTGCAAATATTGACGAACTTTTTACTATGAAGTAGAAGAACTTCTGATAGGGATAGCAATCACAATTAGCACCTTTGAAAGATTCAGAAATTGTTAGTGGATTTCAAGTATCTGCTTCCATTACTTGTAAAAAAAAATAGGATTCTTCAAATTCTCAACTAACAATTTGAGTTCACATTGTTCCCCTTTGTTTCCTGAAGTTATGACAATGGATTCAACTAGGAAGCTGACTCAAGGTGCAACATTGAGTTATCCCATTTTTGCACCGAGGGGAGTTGCTCTTATATGTTTTACATCAGGTAAAACTCTACAGTATATATATTTTTTTCAATCAGCCTTCAAGGAACCCCTTCCTCCAAATTCTTATTTCTATGCACGCTGACCAAATATGTCATTTGAGAGCACTCTTCTGATGCCTGCTTTTTACTGTAAATTGTTTCTTTTTTTATTTGCGATAAACAAGATTCCTGAGTACCAAACTGATGCTTTTATGACCGAATGGAGTGTCTCTAATCACTCAAATAAAATTTGGTTGGACATTGCTTCATTAGTTGCAATATAGAGACATAATCAATTTAACATATTTGTTTTCCAAAGTCTCATTAAATAAGGGATTGACTGTTGTTCTCCATTTGAACTACTACTGATATAAACATCATTAAATTTGAGTATTTCTCTGTAGGAACCACAGGAAAGCCTAAGGGTGTTTCTATAAGCCATACGGCTTTAATTGTTCAATCACTTGCAAAAATCGCAATTGTTGGCTATGGTGAGGATGATGTACGCTTTCCACTATATCCGTATTGTGTTGTTTAGATATGTTCTTCTGTGAATGCCTTGCACATCAGTTGAAGTTAAAGTTCATGCATAGAAAGAATAGCATCCTTCTATTTTGTAATATAGAATATCAAGTATTTGTCCAATGCCAGAATAATCAGATGTCAAATTGGCTTGCTTTATACTTATAGCAGATGTTATTAAGTACCAAAAACTCATGGGATGTTTGTTGGCCCTCAGGTTTATCTCCACACAGCTCCTTTATGTCACATTGGTGGTATATCGTCATGCATATCGATGTTATTGGCTGGTGCTTGTCACATTCTAATTCCCAAGTTTGATGCAAAATCAACTTTTCAAGCCATCAGAGACCATCAAGTTACATCTTTTATCTGTGTACCAACAATGATGGCTGATTTAATTGCATATGACAGGTAAAAAGGTGCTTCAAGAGACTAAATATAGCTGAAATTGGACATAAATTTTGTCACTGTCATTCAACTGCTACTGTATTCTATTGAGGTACTAAATTTGACTGCATGATAAGGAAATATCACATTTGGAATGATGGAAAGAGTATAAACAAGATACTGAACGGTGGTGGCAGCCTTTCGAAAGAGCTCGTGAGAAGTGCTAGTTGCTTATTCCCTCATGCTAAGATTTTTTCTGCATATGGTATGTCAATATGCTCGCTATTTGTCATGCAGTTCTATCCTTTCTCTTCCGAGTTTGATATCAGTTGCTTGAAATCTAAAACCTTGTTTAGCATTTTTGCATTTTCCAGCATCGACATTAAATCTGAAATTTTAATTGTTTTTATCTTTAGTAAGATGTTCTTTTGTACGCATTGTGATCAGGCATGACGGAGGCTTGTTCTTCACTAACCTTCATGAACCTATTTGACCCTACACTTAAGAAGTCTGAGGAGGTTAGATTCCACGCCAAACTAGGTCATCTGAATCATCAGCTAGGTGGCGTATGTGTCGGGAGGCCAGCACCACATGTTGAGCTACGAATATCCGGCAGTAATGGAAGTCATGACTCCCAGTCCATTGGAAGCATATTGACTCGAGGCTTGCATGTCATGATTGGTTATTGGGGCCAAAGCAACACCTCCACAATTGATATTGCCGATGATGAGTGGCTAGACACTGGTGATATAGGTTGGCTTGATGGAAAAGGTGATCTTTGGCTCGTTGGCCGCAAGAAAGGTCGTATTAAGAGTGGTGGAGAAAATGTCTACCCAGAAGAGGTAGATGACAGAGTTCTACTTGCATTGCTTCATGCTGCACTCATAATGATGCCTATTTCTTCAGAATACATTTTGACTTCATATAATTCTAATGTTCTTGTTTGATTTAGGTTGAAGCTGTGCTTTCTCAACATCCAGGCATCTCTAATGTTGTGGTTGTCGGCATCCCTGACATTCGTCTCACCGAGAAAGTAGTTGCTTGCGTAACAGTAAAGGACGACTGGGAATGGATTACTGAGAACTCTGGATATTCTAAGGAGAGAAAAATAGTGTCACCTGCAGTCCTCCAGAAACACTGTAGGCGAGAAAAGTTAAGCAGGTATTATTCTCTTATCTTGGACATCAATATATAATCTCATGATTTCAAACTTGACAGACAGATCAATGTACATGTCAATTATCCCTGTCTGAATCAAATGCTTATTCTCAACATTGGCATGGCTTAATATTAACACTAGTTAAAGGAAAAGAAATCATATGTTTCGACGCCAAATGCAGCTGAAGATGTCATGATGTACTTAATGGTTTCTCTTCATAATAAAGTTAGCTAAGGAACTATCATTAAAACTACATACTGCAAAATCAATTCATTTAGTTTCACTACTTATAACTTTTCTGGAAGTAATCATTTAAAAAAAGTGTTTGATCTCTGAAATCTCTAGGCAACCATCAGCTAACCTCAAGTTCTTTTTCTGTTTGGAAGATTTTAGTGATTTGTTTCCGTTTCTAACTGTGATGCAGATTCAAAATACCAAAGACTTACATTCTATGGAGGAAAGCGTTCCCTGTGACCTCCACAGGAAAGTTAAGAAGGGATGATGTGAGAAAGGAAATACTATCAGACATTCAACTGCCCAGCAATTTATGATCTGAAGATATATTTAGCTCAGATTAATTAAGAGTAGTGATTTAAACATCATTTTTCCAAATGTAAAGATTGAATACAATCCTTAAGGCTTCACATCAGTTACCTCAAAGTAGAATTTAAAATATCTTTTTTTGTTGGTAATAACTAAATTATCATTATTAGTAGTTTCAATTGCAACAAGTATATATAAATCCTTTACCCCTAAAAAAGTCGTTGATAATGCCTTGAATCTTAATCCAGTGATCAACCTTACATGTCCCCCCCCCAGTGCATCACAGCCGCTTGAATAATTGGAGCGGCGAAGCCGCCCGTCCCATACGAGCCTGAGGGGGATCCCTTGCGGGGGCTCGGGGGCAGAGCCCTTCAACCCTAGACAACTCTAGGGTTTCAGTTTTCTATTTTGTATTGGAAGTCCCTATATAAACTCCTTAGGGTTTGGATTATTTTGTATCTTGTAATCATCTATTATTTTTCCATCAAAGAAACTCTCAGTCGCCGCCCGAGAACGTAGCTCAATTAAGGGTGAACCTCGTAAATCTCGTGTCTTCTTCTATATGCGCTCTTGTCTCTCTCGCGTCTCATATCCGAAACAAAAGTAAATATAAAGGAAAGATGATAATAACTGGGTGATAGGCATTTCTTGTGGCATTCACTTTATTCCCGTCATGAAGCCTGAAATCCCAATTCCAAAAAAGTCTCCACCTCAAGTAAAAGTTTATTGCTCCAACTGGCTGAAGTAACAGCAGCAGCATATCACATCTTCGCATGCTTACTTGCTTAGTGGGTAGGCATGAATTGGACTCTTCCAGTCCATTTAACTTGAGGGAAAAAAAAAATACATCATGCTGTTCATGTATTATGTTATAGTCAATGCAGTAAAGAAATGGAAGCAAATCCAAGGTGTGATCCCTGTCTCTTTTGCTTTCGATGAGCTAATATTCTGTCGATTAAAGCAATATGATTTAGGACTATATTTAGTAATATCGAAAAGCTGTGTTTAATTTTTGAAAATAGAAAATACATGCATATGCAACTATTGTCTGAAATTATGTGATATCCAATAAATCTAAATAGACAAGGAAAGGGAAAAAGTCCCTTTTCATAGAAGTCAATTTCAAGAATACAACAAAGGTCTATTACAGGAATAGACCAAATAAAACGTCAATCTCTTACGGAATCCCCTGTTATTTTCTGATTCTGCATTCTTTTGAAGAAAAAGAATCACAAAGCCTGAATGAGAATGTTAATGCATTCATATAAAGGGCCAAATTCATCAATTATCAAGCTTTTATCCCGGTTAGGTTGTAAGGTATTATTGAATCCTCCAAAAAGAATTATAGTTCACAAAATCAACCTTTTTGGTAGCATCGTTATTGAGACAAACTTATATTTTAATATTCGGTTATATATATAGTAGGTAAATTAAAAAATGAGCAGCAAGATAAAGGATAAAAGTGCATCGCAAAGTTTATATTGAGTTATATGCACAATACATGAGGCATATACTTTATCTTATATATATTTGTTGGATTGAAATTCAAAACTACTAATTGTTATAATTCTAATATTAATATAAATGATCATATCACATTATCTAAAAAAAAGTTTTTTCCCCTCATCTTAGTACTGCTCAAGTATATTTTTCAACTATTTCCATCTAAAACATACAACGCCAATAGTAGTTGACGTGGAGTGATAAGCATTTTTTTTCACTTAAGGAGATATCGAATTTGAATCTATATAAAATATTTTTTATTGAGAATTTCACTCATCATAATTAAGTGTGCGATCTAAAGTGAGTATCAAATTAATCAAGTTCGATGATGGATCGAGACTCTAACTCGTGATGAATGTGCATAATTATTAACGTCGTGAATTAAAAAATTGATATTGATGATTGAAAAAAGTTATTGTTTATAATAGTTATTATTATTGAGTTGTAGACTTGAACGTGGACCCTTGTCTCCAACTCCTGTCTCGGCCAAACCATTCCGATGTTGATCTAATTCTAAGACCGTACCGACTCATGGACAGGAGCTGACCGGGCTTTTGACGCCACCCCCAGAAAAAGTGCGCCACCGGTACGTGTCACGTCGCAACTTTCCTTTTTTTTTTAAGAATTACTAAAATTAGACAACATATCGCCATTTTTCTGAAAGAAAAATATTACTTCGACAAATATTTAATAATTTTATTCTAACGGCAAAAGGGAATATAATACTACATTACTACCGCCTATTAAATTATACATCAATAAAATCGATGTTAAACAAATTAAATCATTTATAAAAAAACAAACATTTCAATTCCTTAAAGGCACTTTATTTTGTCTATGACAAATCTACCCCCCTGCTTTTTCTTCTTTTCCAAAGAGCCCTCTCTTCATTCAACTCCCCCGCTCCTTCCACTGCACGGCCGGTACTTCTCGTCTTTGCCTCTTCCATCGCTTTCTTGAACCCCAAACTATCCAAAAGGTCTCGCCTTTTTTTTTTACCTCTTCCTCTCTTTACTCGCCCGGGATCTCCGACATTGGGAAGGATTCCACGGCCAATCCTACTGCTCTCGGCTTGGCGCGAACGGAGCCGGAGCTCCCTCCGCCTCCACCTCCGTTGGCCGACGATCGAGTCGATCGAATTGGTTGGTGATTCGAGTACTTGTTCGAGCTCCCGTTTTGTTTTGTTGTTCTCGTTCGACGTTGAGGTGAGTTTTGATTGCTTGAGATCTTTTTTGTTGTTGTTGTTCTTTCTGCGGTCTTTATTGGACATCCGATTGTTCTTTGATGGTTTTGGTTACTACTTGGTGGTGTACATTTTTCAGAGACGGGTTCCCCAGCTACAGATTTTGTCAAAGATTGCTCTTTTGGGTTGGAAATTTGTATTTTTGATGTAGTTTGGTATAATAAGTATGCAAGCCAAGATTTTGCTCGTGTTTTCCATGTGAAGGTGTACTTTTTCCTCTTTTCTTCTCTTCCATTTTTTTTTTCTGTCTCTCGTCTAATTTCGGACTTCTCTGCATTCTTTAATGGAGTGGAGTTTCCTTTTGCTTGGGATTGGTTTTGTAAAATTCTGCAGTTGGTAATTTGGTATGGGGCGGCATCTGTAACGCAGACATGTCTATAAACCGTTACCGAAACCAATCTGTTCATTAATGTAGTGACTACTTGTCTTGATAAGTCATTGCAAGATGCATCATGTTACAAATTGAGTTCTTTGAAACTGGTGGGATTGGTTACCGTTCTTATTACTCCGTTGCTTCTTCTAGTATCAATGGAGAATCCAGAGATGGTGACGCACGGAGATGGGCTTACAGTTATTGAGCCATTGATATCGGATGATGACAGTAATGACAGCAATGAGATGACCACTTATATTAAGTTACCTGAGGAAGTGGACTCTTTTATGGAAGATCTCAACTCACGGTTAACTGTCTCCAGAATGGTCAGTGATTCAGTTGTCAAAGGGATCGTAGATGCCGTATTAGTTGAGGCTGCTGAGAAAGAAGCCTCAAACCAAGCAGAGATAACAAGCTTGGTCAAACAGTTGCAGTCTTATGAGACGTCTAGAGCTGAAGTTAACAGTTCGGATATGTCAGCAGTACATTTGGAAACCTCAACAAAGAAGGTAGAAACAAAAAGTTGCAAGTGTGCTTTAGATGAAAATGCAGAATGCAATTTTCATAAGCATTCTAGTAAACTAAAGATTGAAGCACAACATCATGTAAAAAGACTCAAGGAAGAAATCAAGAACCTTAAAAGCATGCTTTCTCATGATAATGCACAACATTATGTTATGGGTATGGACTTTTGCACCAGTCATCATGGGAATACCTTTGATATGTTAAACGTGGTTGACGAATGTGCTGATGCATTGTCGTTAATACTAGTAGAAACCTATCAGCTTATTGACGATGCATGCTCAGCTAAGTCTTTGATACAGGTGCAACAAAGTGAAAACAAGCCTCAAAGAGAGGGCACGACAATTACGGTTCAGAATATGATCAAGGAAATTCAAGATGATCTTGATGTGAAAATATGTGAGCAGCAGGACCTTATAAACACATTTAACCAGAGCTGGCAAAAAACTGTCAAGGAACTTTCCACATTGCGGAAGGAGCTTGATTCTATCTCTGGATCATTAATAAAAACAGAATCAGGGTTAGTAATTTCACATCATAGTCTTGAAAATATGGAAGATGGGAATTCTTCTAAAAGAAAGGATCATTTTCCCTGGAAAGGTTTGGGCAATCACCATTTAGCACAAACATCACTTTCAGATGAAACCTGCAATACAATGATGGAAGAGTTAGGAGACTCACCAAAACCAGCGAGTAGTGATTCACCTCTCTTAAAGTGCATGACAAAGGAGGAGGTGATAACCCATCATAAAACCGAAATGACGGAGATGAAGAGACAGCATGATTTAGCATTGCAAGAGAAGACAGAAGAGTTGTTCAGCCTCAAACGTGAATTCCGCAGGGAAAAAGGATCTAATCCTTTAACATCTAGAAGAGAGAAGGATTATGATTTGCGGAAGAAAATCATGGACTTCATCTCAAGATTGGACAATATCTTATCAGAAAATGGAGAACTATCGGTCGTTAAAACCCAAGAAACCTTGTTGCAACATCTGAAGCAGCATTTTGATAGTCTTCATGCCCAAAGCTTGTTTGGACTTCAAGAACGAGAAGCTACCCACTCTTCTTTACAGGGTTCAGATCTAGATAATCAAACATCAGTTGAATCAGAATCTCAGAAGAATTTGTTGATATGTAATAATGAGCTTGAGCTGTACGAAAGTGGAAAAATAGAAGCTACTATCCGTGATGAAATAGAAAAAATTGTTTTATCTGGTTTATTTGGCGAATTTACGCTTGACGTCGAGGGTTTTAAAATGGCATGCAAAATAATTGAGTATATATGTTTTCTCCTATGTAGGGAACACATGGAAGATGTCCTTTCCAGTATGAATACTTCAATGGAGAATCACCACAAAGAAACAGAATCCATTAGAAAAACTCTCTTGGAAAAGGAGAAGGCATTATTTTTTATATCGGAAGAGAATAAGAACTTGAAGCAGGAGAATGAATCACTGTTTAAACTGGCCGAAGAGAAGGAGAAATTACTGTGTAAGAATGAGATCAATTTAATGCAACAGAAGGAGAACAATGGCTTATTATGCAGTGAGATTAATTTACTGCAAGACCAATTCAGTAGACAAGTTCTCCAAATCTCTGAGACCAAGAGAGAATCTGATTTGGTGAAAGGCGAATTGGATATGGCATTGCAGGAAATTCAAGAATATGATGCAGAACTCAGTGAAATGAATCATAAATTGAACATGATGTCAAATGCTTTAGCGGAAGCAGAGAAGCAGGTGAATGTCCTTCATGGCTTCATAGAAGAGAAGCAAATGAAGTTAGCATCAACAGTTGCAAAGGAAGAAGACCATGCAAAGCACATGCACTCCATAATATGTTCTATGACCCAGTTTTCTGAAGCCATTTTGCAATTTCAATGTAATCTCTCGAGCAGCCTTGCAAACAATGAATCAAGGTGTGTTTTTTATAATCAACCACTTTCCTTTCTGACCAACTACTTCTACAATTGACAATTCAATATGACAATATACATGGAATAAAATCCTCATTTCACTATGTTACTGAAAGTTACAATACCCATAGAGTTATTAACAACCCTACTTGTTAGTTTCATTTCATAACTGTGAGCTTCACCCTGCAATATATTCATGGGTCGAAAGTCTGATAATCTTTTCTTATGTTTTCAATTGGAATCCTGATATCTTAAAAGAAATAAATGGTGAAGCATTTGTCATTACTTACCATACACTTATATCATTTAAGTAATGTTCTTTACGGAATGAGCATGTCCTTCTGTAGGCTTATACAAAGCATGGCAGCATTTTTTGAGAGACAAAGGGTGAGACCTTTTTTTTGTCGAACAAGGTATGGCACTTGTTAGGAGGAAATGTAGTATGTACGATGCATGAGTGAAACCCATCTAAACATAGATTAGATGTTGTCCCCCGAGAGAGCATGACAATGGGTCACTGTTTCAATCTTTATATACTTCTCGGATTGATATGGTTCGGATTTTACAGAAACTAGACTTTGATATGTATTCGTTGACATATCATATGTGATGTTTGGATAAGTGAAACCTATCTAAATATAGTTTAGAGTTTGATGCCTAATCATAGACTTGAACTTCTATGAACATGACAAAGAATCTATTCCTATTTACAAAAATGATAGCGATACATTATTTGATCATATATGGATCAAGAGAAAAGGGATGATTCCCTACGTACCTTGATCGTGATCGAACTCTCTTCTTCTTCTCACTCCTCCGCGATGAACGTTCTCCTCATTTCTCATGTTGTTGTCAATCTTCTTCAACTTCTCCTAACGTAGATTCTGGGTCAGAACTAGAAGAAAGAGGAAGAAAGGGGGAGAGGGAGAGACTTTGACCTTCATTTTCGTTTTTGTACTTAAAAGGCTTTTAGGGTGTAAAAGAGAGAAAATGAGATAAGATAGGAAATTTTCTACTTTGGAATTTATATAGGGTTTCTATTGGTCTTTGGGGTCCAATAAGAGGTCTTAAAAATGATAATAAGGCCCACTAAAATTTGTGGGTGTTACATATATAAACTGAATTTGCAATCTTCAAATGCATAACTGTTGGGGATTAATCCTGATGAGGATAATCCAATTAATTTGGTTTAGGAGATTAAGTTTAGTTTTATCTTCTATCTTATCTTAGATTTATCTTCTTGGATTACGATTAATTTTTATCTTCTAAGTTGAACTCTTGTATTATAAATAGTCTTTTCTGATCAATAAAAAAAATAGTTCTCGTTTGTGAGTTCTTCAAATTTCTTTCTCCTATGTTTTTTTCAACTACCTCTGTTCTTTCTCTGCTAAGTCGCCACTTCCGCCGCTCCCATCATCTCCTGGGCACAACAG
>LTAE01002454.1:17032-61190 GCA_001647135.1 Pontederia paniculata | reverse complement strand
CCTCCAACCGAAGATCAGATTAAGGATTGACCGTGATGACAAGTTCCCCTCTAGTTTTGAAGTGATGTCAGGATTAAGGGGGAGTATGTTGGGGATTAATCCTGATGAGGATAATCAAATTAATTTGGTTTAGGAGATTAAGTTTAGTTTTATCTTCTATCTTATCTTAGGTTTATCTTCCTGGTTTAGGATTAATTTTTATCTTCTAAGTTGAACTCTTGTATTATAAATAGTCTTTTCTGATCAATAAAAAAAATAGTTCTCGGTTGTGAGTTCTTCAAATTTCTTTCTCCTCTGTTTTTTTCTCCTTCCTCTGTTTTTTCTCTGCTAAGTCGCCGCCTCCGCCGCTCCCATCATCTCCTAGGCACAACAATAATATTATTTTCTATGACAGGTTAAATGTACTTGATCAAAGCCACAGAAAACTGGTGCAACAGGCTTATTTCCTTAAAAAAAGCATGTTTTGGTATAAACAATTATTTGAACAGAGATGTGCTGACCTTCAGAAAGCTGAAAATGAGGTATATTCATGATCATTGCACCTCGTTTGAATCCTTCTAGGTTAGTTTCATGCCAGCCACGTTTTCTTAAATGTTCTTGTCATTTTGCTTTTACGAGTATAACATGATTTTTATTCTATCAACAATGTGGAATATGATAAATCTTCGAGTTGAATTGGAATCTTCAGTTCATTCAGAGATTATTTGGTAAAACAAGAATTGATTTTAATCAAGATAAAGACAATTGTTGGGGATTTTGGTTGGCTCTTGACATTCCAAATCTTTGGCTCATCAACAACGAAATTGAAGAAAAATAAAATCATGACCTAAAAATATTATCTGAAAATAATTGTGAAAATGAATGCAGAAAGTAGCGAGAAGAATCACTAATGTTTAATTGTGCAAATTTCTCGAAGTGATAATAATCTTATCTGCTTCAGTGTGTAACCTTCTTGATATTTATCACATCAGGTTGATTTGCTAGGAGATGAGGTTGATGCTCTTTTGCGGCTTCTTGAGAAGATTTACATAGTGCTTGAACATTACTATCCTGTACTGCAACACTATCCTGGGGTGAGATGATGGTGCTTCCGGTCTTGTATTCTTTTGCATCACAACTTATTTAACTGAAGATTCAGGAAAAAAGTGCATTTTGTAGTTTTTTTTTAATAGATCTTGTATTTTTTGCATCACAACTTATTTAACTGAAGATTCGGGAAATAAGTGCACTTTGTAGCTCCTTTTAGTAACTGGCATTTTGCACCGTATTCCATGCAATTGAGAATTATAATTCTAGAGGCAATGAAATGATATCTTAACATTTAAAAGCTGTTAGATATTATCTCAAGTATGAAATGATATGTTTTTTTTACGACTGTTGAATCGCCAAGCTAAAATTATTTTTTTGCCAATATCTAAATTCGTTAACTGACTGTCCTTCTTTGCTTCTCTATCAGGTTGTTGAGATATTGAAACTGATCCGAAGGGAAATGAGAAAAGATACAAAATAGATTACCATGACAATTCTGTTTTTTGCTTGGTATGGAAATCTCTCTTTTGTATCATATGGTATGTGCACTGGTGCAACTATCCAATACATAGTTCCTTGGTTAGACCAATAATGAGAAGAACCTTCTTCTTCGAAATCTAAAACATCATTGGTTTATCTGACACATTCGGATTAATTAACTCTTTCCCCTGCTTCCAATTAAAACTTGTATTTTGCTTACTTTGATTGATATTCTCTTGCAGTTACATTTTGAGAACTTCATCAGAATTTGTAGAATGGTCCCAGCTCAGTGCAGTCTATACAATAATCCATACTTTGACAATTTTGTCCAGTCCCATTTGCGTCGAGAAATTAGCTTTCTTGTGTCATAGGAATAGTTTATAAACTAGAAAAACACAACCAATCCACATGATCTGGAAAGGTTGCCTTGATGCTATTTTTTTTCTCTTTCATTTGCAATTAAATGACATTCATTATCTACTGGCTGTAGGATTATATAGTTTATTTAACCCAAAAAATTTATTCTTCCTGGTTACTTGTTTTATCTTGATACAGAGTCAATGACTTGTTTGGCTGTAGAATATACTGGAGCTACCTGATGCTGCATTTTCTGAGTCTTTTCCAAGTTATTAGAAGCTTGGAACTTGTTTGTTGCTTGTACTATGGCGAGAAAGTCCAATTAGTGAAAGTTTCAGAATTCACGCTGCAGACAAGTGTGAATGGGTTGTGCTTTCTTTCACCAAATATCAAAATGTTCCAGGACTATCTAATACACATGAATACCTCAATTTTCATCACATACTATGCCAATGGACTTCTCAAAAGGGGAAAAAAATGACCATGGAGATCATAATGTGCTCGCACTGATACTGGAATCTGCCAACTTGATCATGATGCCCAACTTTCAGTATAGCTATGAGGGAATTCTGAATGCAATCCTTCAATAGTACACAACTATGAGAAGTCAACCCTCTAGAAAATTTTGATCTGTTATGCCTGTGCAGTTTGTGTATTTTGTACAAGGATATTTCTCAAGTTAAGTTTTATTCGCCATCAGCTCCCATAGTCAATTTCAGATTCTTTAATGTAGCGATTCTAAGCTAGTAATGCAGACCCAACGGCTGGTTCTACCTGCAAAAGAGTACTCCCGAAATCATGGTCAACGAAAAAGCTCGTTCTTGTTAGAATAGATGAAGGTCGGTGCAAAGTTCTGATGGGATTTCTAGTAGCTTAACACATGGAAAGCTTTGAGCCACTGCTGCATGGACCATTGTTTAGGACTGTTACAGTGAATCATTCACTTACTGTCACATTGCCATTGTCATCCAGCAGGTATAAAGTAGCACCGTAAAGCAAGATAAAATAACAATGACAGGAGAAGTAATTGTTCAGGTGTAATAAATAAAGAAAAATAGTGGGTCCCAACTCCCACTGAAGTGACTTCTGATTGGACTTTCCAAGTCACTAAGAGGCTCCCATCCAATAATCTATTCACGATTTGCCCACTAAATCACAAGTATAAAATATCTCACGGACTCTCTTTTTACTATTTTCTGATGGTTGCATGAATTCGCCCATAATACTTGAGCAACCAACACGAGGTCTATTCACATGATAAAAAATGAAAATCTTTCGAGATGTATGTAAAGGAATACCATAATATCTCTAATATAACTGTTAGGAAATAAATAATAGATTATGAAAATTATTATTGTTAAGCAAATATTGGGATGTTTATGGGTTATTCAAAAATAGCAACACATCGTGATTATATACATATTCGGTAAATTTTCTTTTGAGATCATTTTGACTAGGTTATAATTGTACAAAATTTGTGTATAATATATCAAAACGTAGAACTTGAAGTCTACTTTGCATAAGAGATTTCACCTCATTCTAAATGATATTTTGAAAGTTATGATCACAATATCGAGACACTATCAATATGTCCCGAGCCATATTATGATTATTTTGTAAAATATATAGTAAATTGGAAAAAATGTGATTATGAATTGATCTTTAGGCTGCATATAGATGCTTGAATGTGACTCCAACGGAGTTGGTTTCATATGATTTGGATTGGTATGAATGGAGTTATGAATGTTGGATTGATAAGGTGTCAAATAGTGAAATTAGTGTAATAGATTGATATTTATTACATGACATTGTCCAAACGATAGGTAATTGATATCATTATTGTTAATACTTGAAGTGGACAACAAATATGCAATTGCATGAGTTTCATGTAATATTCTTAAATTATGTTTTTAAAGCTCTTATAATATATGTTTAAGTACATCAATTGCAATGCAAATAAGTTGCTTCAAGAATCATTGTTATGCCACTTTGGAACCTATGACTTTCGCACGCTAGAAAAGTCCATATTGTTATTGATTGAAGAGTCAATTATATTGATCATGATATGTTATGAGAGTAACAAACTGATTGTTGTATTGATCCGTCGAAAACTTAGAAAAAAAATGCTTGATATTCACATCATTTCTTACTATTTTCACAAAGGTCGGTCAACCCCAAGACATGGGTCGGTCAGATCAACCTTAACATAAAAATAGTAAGAAATGGTGTGAATCCTAAGGGTTTTTTTAAAGTTTTAGACCGACCTTAACGTTAGTAAAAGTCGACAATTAAGTCAAGTAAAGTAGTTTCGATCGTCTTTAAGTCGTATGAGAGCAGAACAAAGAGTCAGTTGAAGTGGGTCTGACGACCATCAAGTTGGATGATTACCGAGAGGCGAGTCGGACGATCAATATTATGCAGGGTTCGACCGGCCTTACTGTAGATCGTTATGTTATTAAATATTTATTTAATCGAGTCCATTGATTGATACACAACCATAATAAGTTAATTTATAATGTAATGATGTATTAATTATTGAATTGACATATTTGGAATGAGATTTGAACATTTGTCGGATTGGAGGATAGATTACACCATATATTGTATTAACCCTTCGCGCAGAGTCCACGGGAGCTAGTGCATCCCATGGTTTAACTAACAATATTAACGACTATGATGTACCAAATACTCCGATGATTGTTAATGTTTCACATAAATTAATTGAATTGAACATAAGATTGTCATTCGATGATTGATGAATAAATAGTTCAAAGAACTTCATTGTTATTAATATTAATGAATTATGGATCTTTATTGTTATTGAAATAGGGACAACTCAAGGAAGTTACAAAGAGAACTTTTGGTTATCAAATGATAATAAACAAAATAAAGTCTAGCATAAATACATTATTATTAATATTAAATATTAGAAAATCTAATGTTATTAAGTGTTCATGTTAACCATTGTAACTGATATGAAAATTGTTGAAGTCAAAGATATAGTTGATATTGTTACATTGATGCATAAAGATGATGTCATGTCATTGTTAATCATCATGGTTTATGGAATGTCACGACCCCAGTTCAAACCTTAGTTTGACCCGTAAGCCACGACCTATTACGGTCGATCAAATATAATATGACGAAAGCGTATCATAACTCATTTGAATACCTCACATGGATATTATCAAAATGTAATAATAATACATGCATTATATATATTGATCTTAGAGCAAATTCACACTAGTTCATACTTATACATTATACAACCTTTTCCTTTAACATATAACATCATTATACGAAAATATACATCATGAGAAGATATACATCCTCATAAATTTATCAAAGGAAAAGACATAAGTCTCATCTCTACTTTGTGCAAAAGTGCTTTAATCCCTATAGAGGCTCACCAAGCACAGTCACGACACTGGTCTACTAATCTGAAAAATATTGAAAACTACACTATGAGCTAACCACAACTCAGTAAGTAGGAAACTCATAGTCTATGTATTATCAACTACTCATTTCGAACAATCAATATAAACATGTCATATCAAATATCATATGGACCATATCATAGGATAAACTAAAATATGTATCAACACCAACATATCACATCTCCATAGCATATCATATAACATGTAATACACTTGTGCAATTATGTATGCAACATGTCATATCACTATCATATCATATCTTCGTATCATATCAAGTAGCATGTTATGCACTTGTGCAATCATGTATGCAACATGTCATATTATCAACTGACCAGATGTATCATATCACCCCTTAGGGTATCATATCATCTATGTCGAGGAAACATATCATCTCTTAGGATATAATATCATTCCTTTCAGGGAATTTCATATTGTACATGTAGAAGACACATCATCCCGACAAAAGAAATGCAAATGCACGATAGAAGCAAATGCATGATTTTTCACATATCCATATCATCATAGAACATTTAACATATGATTGGATAATTAACAATTCATTCATTTGGTGAGTTCATATATAACATGTCCAAAAGTAATTGCAATAGATATAAAAGTACAATTGCATCAACAATGATTCCATTTCATGGACTTCACAACATCAATTTAGTATCAAGTTTGCACTTGGCAGATTGAGTGAAGTCAGTTATAAAATTTATAACAATTAAGAAATACAACATACTCAAATATTATAAATTTTATCGAAATATATACTCTTATAAGTTTAATACATATAAATATCCTCTTCTAATTTATTCTAGAATGATCATAGAAAAATCAATAAGGTAGTATTGTTCTGTTTCATTTCTGTATTTTGGTAGACTGAGTGATGTTGAATATAAAATTCATAACTCACGAATTACAATAATGATAATTAAACCATTCTAATTTTAAATGAAACTACACTTTCATCGGATGAACTCATATAAATATAAAATTGTTATCTTTTCTAGGGACATCACAGTAAATTTAGAGATTTGCCAATATTCTCTTTCATCTTAGAATCCTGAGAGATTGTGTGATGTACAATGTAAAATATATAGATTTCACTTTACATATCCTATGATTATAATCTCATTTGGATTTGAAAGTAGACTTTCATTAATGTGACACATAAAAAGATATTGAGCTCGTTTAGTAAATACTATTTATTATAGAATTTACAATTAAGACAAACCATTTCAAAAACATAGTAAGAGTGTGTCTTAATCATTTACTCATAATTTATAATACAGAATTTTGATTAATTTAATTCCAAATCCTATGGAAAATAGACTTAAATGGGATTATAACAGAAGGAATTTCATAATTTTTAGAGAAGTCGAAGGTAACAAATCATCTTTAGAAAACTTCAGTCTTAGTTTTCACTCCATCTTGAGTGTGTTCTACACATAGTGGCTTTGTTGTGTTCCTTAATTATTAGAGATTGATGGTACATATGGTTAACTCATAATTAGAAAACCCTTGATTAACCAAAATTTGAAGAGAAAATTCATAGAAAAGGAGTTAACTACTTAGCTTATTGCAATAATCCTAAAAACTTCACTTAGTTTGATGTTGGCTTCGATGGTGTAGGTGGTGTCCTTTAGAATTAGGTTTTGGGAGGTGGTAGGTAGTTACCGACTTAAGGTTGGCTTAAAGATATTTTGAGTTAGGGCATGATATATGTATTATTTACATGTAATGCCATTTAAGTAGATGACTTGACACTTTTTATATTTATTTTATTTATTCATTTACTTAAGACATTACATGTAAATAAGAAACTATCCTCCAATTGGATTCAAATAAAATATTTATAAAAATAAGTTTCAAAGGAATCAAAATCTAAATTTTGACTCGAAGAACAAATTTGACAATTTTATAGATTTTTCAATTTCACACCTTCATTTAATCTAAGTAAAATTTCTCTTAATATTAGTTAAAAAACATATTTAGTATACTTTAACATATGAGAACAATTATTGAGACTTTATTTTTTTTAATTCTTATATATTTTTTAAAATCATATTTTCATGCCTTAAGCGAAATTTTGATATTTTCAATGCTCTGACTATTAAGGTTGAAGCTTCTATTTCAACATAATTATCATAATAAATTTTAACCATATAATGTGACATTAACACATGCCATCTTATGTGAATTAAGTCAAGGATATTACATGGAACCTTATTGATATTGATGGATCATGAATTCTTATTGATGCATATAAAGTGTTGAGTATTGAATTAGGTTGTTTCATCGCATTATGTATAAAATGAATGTGTCATTTATATTATTATGACTTACATATTGGGCGCATGCACATGAGATGAATTTTCTCTACACGTATTCTGTAGACAATTGATCATATCGAGGATTAAGTGGATGGACTGAACAATGATTGAGCTCACGACGGATTGATCATGCACATGGTTAAATATAAGGTTAGGATAAGTTATCTGACCTTATGTTAATTGTTATTAAGCTTCTGCTAATTAATTCTATGTTATAATGTTATGTTTGCTCCTATTATAGATGAAAGATGTAGAAGAAATTATGATGTAACACATTTTGGTTTCAATGTTGTCAACCAATTGATGATGACTGATCAAGTCCACACGTGAAGAACCCAAAAATGAAATTCCATCCAAGGTGCATAATCAATTCATCGTGGAAGCCTCAAGGCCCACTTTTCCATTCAACTACTCAATAGTACCTTTCATTAGGTGAATGCAGTAGTACTTCTTAATCATCTTCTTTTTGCAATAGAATTTTAAGATCACAAACATTAATTGACTTTATGATGGTTGTGTATAAAAATATCAACAGAAGTTTGCGCATGATGGTCCACGACCATCTCAAGAACATACATTGTAAGTTTGTGATCAATTAAATAGTAAGGTCAACCCATAAATGGACCATCATGCAATTTACGAACACTAAACAATGTGATCACGCATCAACGAGATGACATTCCTATTTTTAGATGACCAATTAAATAGGAAGTCAGACTCATAAATGGATCATCATGCAATTTTGGTTGGAAAGCGGGGCCTTAGCCCATTTTATTTAGATAAGCAAAATCGGGGTATGGCAACCCCAGATACATCACTTGAAGCGATACCCATATTTCCCGAGGGGAATCTTCAAATACATATAAGCAACAACAAACCATACACGTCTACTGTTCTTTGAAAATGTCATGTTGGCCATTCAATATGTAGAGTTGTTATCCTACTTGTAGACGTAATTTAATTTTAAATTTAAAGGACGATTGACACATGGTGTTAATGTATTTGAACAATGAGTTCATAGATACTTGATCATCTTTTTTTCCTTAAGACAAGGTCCATGAAAGCTTTTGAATCCACTTAAATCTCCATACATTGAACACCTAGTGACCATGCTAGATCAAGTCCATCCTTTAAACCCTAGAGCAAAGTCGTGAATGATGAATAACTCCAATATTTCATGCATAGCCTTGAATCCAATAACCATTAGTATCCAGTATAAGTTCTTCTGCACATGTTTTGCCAGGGTTCCCCCTTGATGCTCCATCTGTATTAAGTTTCACTCATCCTAGTAAAGGGCAGTGCCAACCTGTGTTCCCCCACTCCCTTCCACTTCTCATAGTTGCTGAACTAACCACCTCTCCTTCCCTTATAAACACATTCAATAGTTCAACCCTTAGTGGCCTACATTAAATGGGCATTGAAACCCTTTTTCAAAAATTAATTTGTTTCTCCGTTGCCACAATTTCTAGCATGATATCCCAAAAACACTTGCCTAACTCGAAATAACATCATATTCCTTTGGGTTTTGTAACATCCATGCTCCAAAGGAAGAGTAAATAAATTGCTAACATGTGATGGAATTATTTTGCTACAAACTCTTCTGACATACCTGCAATCTCTAAGCATATGTAATACTGTTTCTGCACCTCTAGAGCATGGTGCACACTGATTAGAGGTTGAAACATTGCATTTCACTCTAAAGGAGTTAGTTAGATTTTCATCTTTCATTGCTAACCAGAGGAATATTCTCATGTGTTGTGTCATTCCCAGCTACTAAATGAACTTCTATATAGGTTTCTTGGGATTCCAGGAGTTTGCGGCTAGCATCTCATATGCTGATGAGACAATAAAGACTGCACCCTTAACAGGATCCCATACTATTTTATCAGGTCCATCATTTATTTTCGGAGTCCACACAACAACAACTTTATCCTTGATTTCTGGCTTCTATAGTGGATCCATCAAACTCCAATTCCATTGTCCAACAGAAGTGACAAAATCTAGTACCGATCTGTTTTGGATTTTAATTGGGACATTAATCTATATCAACTCCTCTAGGGATCTTCCTCCACCCAACCATCTATCCTCCAAAAACCACACACTTGCCCCAGATCGAATGCACCATCTGATACTATGTGAGACCTTGTTCCAAGCTTCACATATAGATTTTCATACCCACGAGTCCCTAGAATTTCTTGGGAAATTGACCTTACAATTATACTTTTCTTTAATAACTCATGCCTGTAAACTATTCGGATTAGTTAGCACCTTTCATTCCCACTTAGCTAACATATCATTATTATGCAAGCTCAATTGGTGTAACCCAAGCTCACCATTGTCTCGAGGTTGTGAAACCGCCTTCCAACTCATTGTATGAATTTTCCTCCTCTCAGCTCCATGACCCCATATGAAATTTCTTGTAAGTTGCTCCAACTCATCACACACATTATGTGGAAATTTCAATATTTTAACGTTGAGAAACTATGAATAGCTTGAATAGCCAATTTAGCTAGAGTCACTCGACCCACCATTGAGAGAGTTGTTGCATTCCATCCATCCAAGAGATCACCTACCTTGTTGAGTATGTGTTGTAAATCATTCCTTCGAAGCCTCCGGTTCAACAAATGGATTCCTAGATAGTGACCAAGTGAGGAGAGTTGTACAAAGGAACATATACTCCTAACTTGAGATGCCATCTCATGAGACGTGTTTCTAGAAAAAAAAACACCTTAATCTTATCCGTATTGACTCGATGCCCAAAAACTGAATGAAACTTATTGAGAACATTTGCGACTGACTCCATTTGTACCGAGGAGGCTTTCACAAACAACATTAAGTCATTAGCAAACAAAAGATGAGATATAGCGAGATCTCTACTCCCCACCTTCAATCTTTCCACTTTCCTTCTTTCACTACCTCCTCTATCATATGGGATAAGCGTTAAATGCAACAAACAAAGATATAAGATGATATAGGGCATCCATGCCTAATCCTACGCTCCATAGTTTATGTCCTCCGAGACTTCACCATTCCGAAGAATGCACATTTTCGGAGTCGTGATACAATCCATTATCTTTTCATGAATGCTTCTTGGAATTCCTGCAGCAAGAGGAGTGTCAGAAATAAAGTTCCAACGTAACTTATCATATGCCTTTTCCACATATATTTTAATTTCCATGCATCCTTTTTCTCCTTTGCATTTTAGACATAGAGTGTAAAAGCTCTTGAGCTACAAGACTCTTATCATGGATTATTCTTCCTCTATTGAAACTACTTTGGAGCGGAGAAATGAGCTCCGACAAAAGCGATTTAAGATGATTTGCAATCAGCTTAGTAACAATTTTATACCTCACATTGCATAAGATAATAGGCCTAAATTTTGACAAAAGTTTTGGCCTCTCTACTTTTGGTATGAGAACTACAAAAGACTCATTCATATCTTAATACTGACGTCTCTTGTCGTAAAAATCCTGGAACAAAATTGAGTACATCTCCCTCACTATATTCCAATTTTCTTTATAAAAGATAGCTTGAAATCCATCTGGACCTAATGATTTGAAGGAATTCAAGTAAAAAATTGCTCCCTTCACCTTCTCCGCATCTGTCTCCTTGAAAGACTATTCCAATCCCCCTCCTTTGGTGCTGGGAATCCAATACCACTCTCCAGCCTCATAGGATCATCATTAATGGAGTCTTCCTTGTGTGTTTCGCTGAAATAGTTAACAACCATTAAGGGAAGTCTCTCTGCATCATATATCGAGTTTCCTTCGCTATCTTTTAAAGATTCAATCTTAATTCATCTTCACGTTGCTACTACAGTAACATGAAAATACTTTGTGTTCCTAGCCCTGTTTTGTATCCACTGACTCCTTGATTTTTGACACCACAAAATCTCCTCTTGTACTAACGTTATATTCAGCTCCAAGGACAAATCTTGATGCGTGCTAATTTAGTCATATTTTTCATAGCATATTTGGTCTATTTTTTGTTCAATTCTATATCACATGCCTTATTTTATGTGTTTATTTGTATTTATTTATTTTGAGGCATAAAACTACCAAATTTATTGATTTTTATTGTCTAGAAAGGAAGATGACGAAGAAACGAAGACACTAAAAAAATGACCATCAATTTGGAGTTAAAATGAGACTAGAATTGCAATTCTAACATGCGAGTTTCACCCCTAAGTGGTTGTCACGGTCCGTGATAGACCAGTCACGGCTCGTGACAACCCAAAGATGTAGTTTTCCACCGTTTCACGACCATAACTCCACGATCACACTTAGGAAAGATCTTCAACTGAATATCACGACCCATGACAGACCAGTCACGACCCATGACAACTTTAAAGTCAGTTTTAGTCGATATCATGACCGTGAAACCCATCACAGGTCGTGACAGTCTCCAGATCTGATTTTTATCTTTGGTCACGACCGTGAAAGTCATTTCAGTAACTGTGACAATCTGCAGAGGAATTTTTAGTTACATCACGACCGTGTAAGCCATTTCACGGGTCGTGACAATGTGGAACATACGTTTTCACTTCGATCACAAATTGTGCTTCTTGGGATTAAGTTAAAGCGACTGAACCTTATCTTTCAAGGAGTTTGATTCGAGATTGAGTTATATCTGCCAAAAGTAAAAAAAATTGACAAGTTAGGACTCTTCATATCTGAAAACCATTAAAACCCTATAAATAACTCGTAAGGCCTCACTTTTGGGGGATACAACGTGCCTTATGCAATAAGCATGTAACTTCAAACTTTAAGCCTAAAGAGAGCATAAAAAGGTAGAGAGAAGAAGAAAATAGTAGTCTATGTAGATTTCGAGGCAAATGATTGTCAAAGGTGTTTAGTTCATATTTTTTTGTTCTTTGTAATCTTCTTCTCTAAATTTGAAGGGCGAATTCCTAATGATTTTTTTTTGTCTATTTTTGTGGAGTAGATTTTATTGTAAGAGAAACATGTTAACTCTTGATTAAATTAATTTTAGTTCTTCAATTCTCCTATGCACATGAATGATATGTTTAATGTTTTCTTTGTAATTTTGAATCCTTGCTAACATCCTGGAAAACAATGAGTTTTTAGGTCTCTTTGAAACTTTGTGATCTTTTGGAATTGTTATTTGAAGCATCTCATGTCACATATGGGTAGCATCCTAAAGAGAAATATTTAGGTGTATGGTATGTGAGATTAACATTTTTAAGAGGAGCGATCCACAACTTAGGAGATACAATTTCATGCATCTTAATTGCCATGAGTAAGATTGACATCACGGTCAAGTCTATCTGGAGTTAAGATAGTTGATCCATCTTAGAGAGAAAATCATACATAGAGTAAACTTTAATCCACTTAGGAATTTTATCAAAACAAAACTTTAATTAATCTTGTGGTGAAACTCAGTCTTATGTTATCTCATCATAGTTCAAAGGCGATTATTATGAATTTTTTTCTATTTCTTTTAAAAAATCATTTTTTTCATAAAAAAATTTCACTCAAACCATCTTAAATTATTACTTGATACGACTAGTACACTTGCTAGTGAACTTAGGTCATATTAGCACGCATCAACTCTCTTTCCAGGTCTTCTGAGGAAAGGATTACAATTTTTTTGTATGGCTCTTTGAATGCCTACCAATCTAGACAACAACATCCTTTTCCTCTTATGTATACTCCCAAAAACCTATATGTTCCATGAGAGGAGGCGATGCATGCTATTTAGTCCTAATTTTCATAATTTTAGTATATTTTTCATCAAATTCATAAATGCATGCATTATTTTGCCTATTATTTCACTTCATTTTGATTATTGGAGTCAGATTCTGCATAATGACATGTGTTTCACTTAACATCGTCCATGGTCCACTTCAAAGGCGGAGGGAAGCGGGTGAACTAGCACCCCCTGGAATTTAAATATTTTAGTTGTAAGAATGCATACATCTAAACAATTAGAGTTTTGGTCAAATAGGGTTAGCATATAATATTAGGTTGAGGGTTTGAATCTTCCATTTGCACTATTTTTTTTATGTTTTTTTCTAGTCCGCCGCCAACCCATCTTAATCCAACCCATACTTTGAATCAGTGTCACCCATATTAATGTCCAAATGAATTAAATTTCAGCCCATCCTAAAGTCCAATTGAATTAAAGTTGGAGTCCAAATAGAATTAGTATACGAATGTAATTACATAAATAACTTTATATATATAATTAGCACAATTTGAATTGAAGAAATCATCAAAATATTTTTCTTAAAGCAAATTAAAGGTGCAAAAAAAGTCTTGAAATTTAGTGGTAAGGTTTTTTCTCCGTAATTATTTTTCGTTATACTTATTTTCTTTTGTTTTAAAATCAATGATGCAACTTTGATGACCTATATCAAATTCCCGACAACGGTGCCAAAAATTTGATGTGAATCTAAATACACTAGCAAGCACACTAGTCGTTCAAGTAATAAAGTGAAAAGAGTAAGGATGTCGAACCCACGAGGACTAATGTAACCTAGCCTTATCTAATTCCAAAAGTGATAGAGAAAAGATCAAATTCAGTTTTAATTCAGAATATAAAAGATAAAAAAAAGATAAAATTTCAGTGATGAGATCAGATAAGATCAAATCAAATTAAGATGGAAGATTTAGGATTCTATCTCACCACTAATAAGATTGAATTGAATTGTTCTAATAATGGACTAATAATTACCTAAAGTATGATCCTCTAAACAGACGCAATCATCTATCCTAGGTTCAGATTTGTTGAGGACGTTCAAGCGAATCCACCCCAAACAATTTCTAATCTAAGATGTTTTAACAATGCAAAACTTATACTATTGACTGCTTAAACAAGTCCAATCAACATGCCACACAATCTAGAATCTCTCACGAGTAATCAGATTGTGACACGAATTGATATGACTTAGAATTCAAAGATTGATCCCTCCTAATGCTCATACCAATGAAATCAATTACACTAAACAATCAATAATCAAACTTCATGATCATCATAGAGAAGAGAGCATTAAAAACAACAATCGTGTTCTAAAAAAAATAAATCTATAAACTCAAATCTCAACCAGGATTCAGGAACTCCCTAACAAAGATAACTAAAATAAGAAATATTTCTTCCAAAATAAAATAATAAATCAAACTATAGATCTGTGTAGAAGATCTTCAATTTTTGCTCTTCTTTGCCTTCGAAAATATGAATTATGCTCAAGGCTTCGAATAGATCTCTCTAGCTTCTCTTCAATTTCGTCTCTCCTCTCTATATAATAATCTCAATATCTTCTGTATCTTATGGTTTTCCACGTGTATTTATAGTACTCAAGGTGTTTCTAGGGTTTACATAGAGTTTGAAAAAGTTTGGAAACCTATCAATTCAAAGATAAGGAAATCTCTAGTTGAATTCGTAACAATCTTTGTGGCTGAGAATTTCTCCTCCAAAACACCTTTAAATATGATAAGTAATGTTTCTTTTTTATCCCCAAAGAGTTCGGATAAGAGTTTGGATAAGTTTAATATCTTTTCCCATCGAAGTTCCTCTAAAAGATTCGAGTTTGAGCGAAAACGGACGAATATGCATGTGCTGTTATGGGTTGTAACAAATTTAATGGGCTGTAACAGGGGATATCACGGCCCGTGATGTAATGTTGTGGCCCGTGAGATCACATATCACGACTCGTGATTCAATTTAACGGCCCGTAACTCGGGATATTTAACCCTCGAACTTACAGTTTCCATGACTTACGGCCCGTAACAACTTGTAACGACCTGTAACAACTGGAAATTCTGAATTTGAGCTTCGGCAAGAGTCGTAACGTCGAAGTTGCGATCGTGAAATTCTTCATTACGGCCTGTAATTATCCATAACGGCTCGTAACCTCCAGTGTCGAAGTTGCATTAGCCTCTAGATAGGTCGTGATGCTGCATAACGCTTCGTGACGGTTGAACTGCTGCTATCACCTTCATCACGGCCCATAATGACTTGTCACGGACCGTGATGAGCCGTGGAAATTGATTTCCTCATTCCGAATACGCTCATTTTGCCGAGTTGATTCTAGCCCTTAGCCTCTTCAGTTGATTTCTTACAAATAGTCACCAACAAGAGTAGAATCATGACTCGAAATAATATGAATAAACAAAGAATAAAATAGATGCATACGATGCCAAAATGACTCAAAATTATACCTAATGCAGGTCCTAAAATATGTTATAAAATGCATGCATCAATCTTTTTTATGTTAATCATTATTAATTTATCTTTATTTGATTTCAAAAATAATATATTAAAAGTTTACCTAGAATTTTATTGTCATATTATTTATATTTTATCAAATTATATATGTTTATAATACTATGTTTATTACTTACTCTTTTCTAGATTTGTTTCTTAATTATTTTACAATTGCGTAATTGTGATCAATGGATCAATAATTGTTTAGTAACATACATTAAAAAAATGTACTATCACTAACGATGTCATTCTCGATAGATTTAAAAAAAAATAAAAAAATTATCGAAATTAATTATTAGAATAGATGTCATAATTATTTGAAATATTCTTTATATTATTTTATTCTAATTTTTTTATGATGATATTAATTTAAAATGTGCACCTCTTGGATAACTTCTCTAGCTCTGCCCTTGGTCCACTTCCTAGTGCCCATTGCTTGTCTAATTGCTCGGTGAATTTGATGACAAAGTATTAATTATCTAGATCAATTACCAAAATCTTACCTTTGCTACCTCACATCTTCTATAGATGTTCCTGCAAAAAGGCAACATCCACATTTTTTACTTTGATGATAAGTGCACCTCTCCCCTCTTATTTGAAATCTTTCCTTTCCTCTTTGGTGATCAGGATCCTTTGACAATTGTCGTTGCTGAAATTGATCACCCTTTCTTCACTAGGAGGACCATATTTCTTCAATGTCAACATAGACGATTCATTAAAGTCAACAACTAGGGTGGGAGTAACATGTGAACCACAAAACTATAAAAGTATTAATGTTATAAGTGATTATTTTATGTTATATATTCAAGAGATACTATCATATATTTTTTTAGAGTGAAGATGATGATTACCGTGTGTAATCATCCACTAAAATATTATTGATAATATTAAATTATAATATAATGATCGAGAAATAATTTAGACCATTGTCCAATTTCTCAGCATATCCTTTGCTACTCCTATAATATTTTCTAGATAACACCCTTTTATCCACATGAAATTTCCGTCATCCGAGTTCACCGGAGATAGAGAGAGCAATTGGGACTTTTGAAGAATAGAGCAAAACACGACGGGGGCAAAGAAGAACTGTGAATAGTTGGTTTTTGATATGGACCGTAGCTAAACGTCATGGGTTGCATCACCCCCTCAAACACTACACCTTCCTTTTTGTTAAATCAATTAGTCAAGAACCTAATCAATTATCCTATTAGATTATATTAGTCCTCCAATACATGTAATCATACATTTAAATTATACATTCCCGAACTAAGCTCAAAATCAAGTCAAGCCTATATTTTTCTCATTATTTATAAATTTCAGCTTTAAGCAATTCATCACTTTCACGTATGAACTCCATCTATTTATATCATTACTTATGAAATGTATCATGATATATGCTTTACTTTGTGTTGGGAAAAGGCTGAACAATATTTGCGAAATTATCTTCTTTCCCTTAATGCATAAATTTAAATGNGAGGAAAAAACCACGGGAGCGAGCAACAAATCTTCCACTATGAAAAAGTAGGATACAAAGTTTCTTCTCTGATTTCAGCAGAGGAATATAGAAATAAAAGCCTCAAGAAATAATCTTGGATCTCGCAGAATAATCTCTCCGAAAACCGGGATAGAAGTCAGAAGGATCTCACCAAAATATCTGAGATTGATGAGAAGGCTGTAGAGAATATGTGCCTGAAGTTTCGTTGAAAACGGATCAAAACTCGTCTCCAAAATAAACCCAAAAATTTTTTCTCTCTCCTCAATTCTCTCTCTCTCCTCGATGAGTTTTTCTTTTATCCTTCGTGCAGCAATATCACGGCTCAACCTCTCCTTTTATAGCTTCGATACAACACCTGATGGAGTTGGACTCCAAGTCCAACTCCTACACAAACTTTCTTTTTTTTATTTCTTTGTTTCATGTGGGCCCGCATAATTAAAAGCCCAACACTTTGATATTAGTTAATTAGCATGTTTGCAATCATTTCCTAATCACAATGTTCATAAGGAAACTAAGTATATGTTAAATCCTAGAAAATGGTGATTATCTATATACATCAGCACACATGTACATATACTAATCATATCATTTGTCATGAACATTATCATAATATATAACAAGTACCTTCAGTTGGTTTCTAAGCAACAACTAACGTTCTCTTCTTCACTATGCAATTAATCAATTAACCATATCCTTTGTACAATAGCACAATATTATCTAGTCCCCAACAATAGGTTGATTATCTTTCTTATTCACATAAGACTTATCATTATACACATTAGTTTCTCTATTCTTGCTCATGTACACATAAGCATCAAAATCGATCTTGCTCGGTTAATACTAAACCTGAATATATCTAACATATATGAGTTATGACGCATTAAACCAGCTCATTATTCACATAAAAATGTACTTATCAATAAACATTCAACATACTTATGTAACTTTATATACATAAACATCTTAACATCACGAGATGTTAGTGTTGCTCATAGAAAATAGAAGAAGAACAGGAAACAATCTCGAATTAGTGTCTGCTCCGGTCTCGATGGTATTGTGTATGCAAAGATGATGGCATGATGAAGTAATAATCGGAACAAGGAGAAACGATGGTAAATCAACTAATCGGATCCATCAGACACTCATTGGAAATAAAAATAGATCTCGAGCATCTTGCCTCTTCCCCGTCTTCATCAATGTCGCGTCTTGAAAGTGAATAGAAGGCCATAAGTCATAGAATCTTCTTCGGCTCCGGTATCACACATGATTGAACTCAGGGCTGTCATCATATTCAATGAAAACAACTCTTCATCCATGGCTAAATCTCATCGTTATGAGGGGTTACGACTCATCGAAGGTTCGTTGAACCACCATTGCTCTAAAACTGCCGGCAGATTTCCGAATTTGCGATGGTAGCGTCGGGCATTGTAAAGGAGAAATTCATCCCGAAACCCTTCAGAAACATACAACGAAATGACACAAAATGACGCATCAACTTATCGAGGAAGAACCAATCGCGAATCCCCTCTGGAGTCACTGGATTTCTTCGCTCCACGCTGACGTTGCTGCTCCGCTTCCGAGCTGCACACACACCCCAACGGATCAACACCCATCATCTTATTCATGTCGTTGAATAGATCATAGTCGTACCCCATCGATGATTGTGTCGTCACTAGTGGGTGGGCGGCATGCCCTGACCACATGTCGTGCGTGAGGAAGGAAGAAGGGAGAGAGGAAGGAGGAAAGGGAAAAGTGAAAGATAGGAGAGAGAAAAGGGAAGGTATTATTATTTTTTTGGGCCTTTTTAGTTGGGTCGTCTCATGTATACTCTCGAAAACCTCTCTATTCCACGAGAGCAGACGATGAATGCTAATTTAGTCATATTTTTCATAACAATTTTAATATATTTTTTTGTCAAATTCATCATCACATACATTATTTTGCTTATCATTTCACTTCATTTTGATTTTCAGAATCAGATTATGCATATGACATGATTTTGATGTCTAGGGCACTTCACATCATCCATGGTCCACTTCTTAGTGTCCATTGCTTGTCTAATTGCTGAGCGAATTTGATGATGAAGTATGCATTAGCTAGATCAATTACCAAAATCTTGCCTTTGCTACCTCACATCTTTTATAGATGTTGCTGCAAAAAGGCAACATCCACTATCTTTTTACTTTGATGATAAGTGTGCCTCTCCACTCTAATTTGAAATCTTCTAGTTCCTCTTTGGTGACCAGGATCCTTTGACAATTGTCGTTTCTGAAATCGATCACCCTTTGATCACTTACGATCCATTAGAAGTCAACAACTAGGTTGGGGGTAAGATGTGAACCACAAAACTATAATAGTATTAAATGTTAGAAGTGATTATTTCATGTTATATATTCAAGAGATACTGTCATATATTCTTTTAGAGTGAAGAGGATGATTACCATGTGTAATCATCCATTAAAATATTATTGATAATATTAAATTATAATATAATATCGAGAAACAACTTAGACTATTGTTCAATTTCTCATCATAGCATTCGTTAGTGCTACTCTCTACTTAAATACGGAGCATCATGCTACCTACATTTTTAATCGTAGGATGCTTAATCTATGATGACTTCATTTAAAAGAGGAAAAAAAATAAAAGAGAAAATATTTAATATTCATCGTAAATTTAAGATCTTAAAGTTGAAAATGTAGGTAATATGTTGCT
Source organism: Pontederia paniculata (assembly GCA_001647135.1). Lineage (NCBI taxonomy): Eukaryota > Viridiplantae > Streptophyta > Magnoliopsida > Commelinales > Pontederiaceae > Pontederia > Pontederia paniculata. The sequence goes on along the minus strand of LTAE01002454.1, from coordinate 41,115 downwards.
CCCTACTTAGTTAGAAAGCACCTATATTAAATTCATATTTTTTAGATAATGTCCTTTTGTCCACATTGGCATAGTTCACCGGGGAGAGAGAGCAATTGGGACTTTTGAAGTAGAAAGCAAAAAAACAACATACGGCCCTCACACACTGAACATCATGGGCTGCATCAGCCCCTCACACACTGCACCTTCCTTTTCTTCTTTTTTTCTTACTTAAAATTTATGGAACAGCTTAAGATGGTGCCCGCATCGCGCGTCCATTTTACGCACAAGGCGATAGGCTGCGACTAGGGTTCGACTACATAATAAGGGAAAGTCCCACTCGTCGCAGCCTTTTGCTCTCTCTCTTTCTGCTCCATTCGAGATCGAAGCCCTTCGAGCGGAGGGAGCACCTTTTGTGATCGAATCCTTGAATCCTCGACACAGACTTGTTCGTGATGCCCCCGAAGGCCGCCAAATCGAAGGACGCGGGCGCTCCCGAGCGCGTGATCCTCGGGCGCTTCTCGTCTCACCTCAAGATTGGGATTGTAAGCTTCAAAAAGATGATCTCCCGACTTATACGTGTTTGTGTTGTTTCTTCTGTGAATTAGAAAAGTTGGAATCTTGGATTCGATGTAAGCATTGATTTGTGGAATATTGCTTCGTTCCAGTATGTAATTGGTTAATTTTAGCATTACTGCTTTCGTAAACAAATCACTTTGTTTCAATTCGAAACGTATTGCAGTTTTAACAGGCTGTTTCGTTACTCGACTGTAGCTTCATCTTGATTGGTTGTAGGTAAATTTTGTGCTGCTTAACGAACTACTTCGATTGTTTTGTTGTCGATGGTAGACTGCTTTATACTGTAAAAATTAGTCTTAATCTCAGTTAAAAAATCTCTTCGTTTGTTCCTTTTTGTCACAGTAGGGATTAATGCACTTTATCTCTGTTTACAGGTCGGGTTACCGAATGTTGGAAAATCAACCCTATTTAACACACTCACGAAATTGGCAATACCGGCAGAGAACTTTCCTTTTTGTACCATAGAACCAAATGAGGCAAGAGTTAACGTCCCTGATGAAAGATTTGATTGGCTCTGCCAGTTATACAAGCCGAAGAGTGAGGTATGCGATCTTCTGTGGCAAAAAAATGTATAAAAGATAGTTTGGTGTTTACACACTTTTCTGATGAATAGTACATTAAGAAAAGAAATATCATCTGCAGAGTGGCGGCAAATGGCCATTTCCATGCTACAAGCACATAACAAAGTCATTCTTGGCATTAGTTACCTAACATGAAAAGGATTCCAATGATAACATGGTACTGTGGACATTTAAAAACTGCAATAGAGGGCATTGAGCAATGAGGGCGTTGTGTGTGTTTTATTTTTGTTTACTGTCAGCAGTCAAACATTCACCCTAATTATCCACGTAATGTAGGGCTAAAGGTCTTGACATTTGTTCTCACTGAACAAGTAAGCTGAAATAGAAAGATGGACCAAAGTTGTAGTGTGAATAAAGGTTTTTTTTCACTTAATCCTTTTTCCAAAGTAACCTCTAAACTTTGATATTATCCACTTATCTCTCCTAAACTTTTCAAATGTTTCCACTCCACCCAAACCGCAAATAGTGTTAATTTTTTTGTTGTATTTTATTTTCTACATTTATTAAATTACTTTTTGCCATAAAAAATAAATTGTAGAAAAAACAGAAAATATTGGAAAAAAAAGTAAGGACAGTTTCGAGCGCTCCTGTTCAATAGAGGAGGCTTCCATTGAAATTCAACCTCATTTTGTTATTTTTCTATATTTTTGTTTAAAGGTAAAATGATAATTCAATAAAAATTGCAAATATAAAATAATGGAAAATTAACTGTTAGCCTATTGGGTTGAAGTGGGAACATTTGAAGAGATTAAGGGAGGTATGCATCTAATATTAAATTTTAGGGATTACTTCGGAAAAAAGTTGATAGTTTATGGGAGGTAAGCTGAAAAAAGAAAACCCGTGAATAAATAAGAGAATGATGTGTAAAGAGAGTGAGAAAATGATGCATTTGCAGGATAACGTACTGCACCAAGTTATCCCTATCTTTCATTATCAATTGTTTTGACCTGATATCTGACAGTATCTATTGAATATATAATATAAAATAATCACATCTAACATTTAATACTATTATAGCTTTGTGGTTCACATCTTACCCCCACCCTAGTTGTTGATTTCTAATGATTTGTCTATGTTGACATTGAAGAATTATGAAAGTAAGTTGTAATCTAGATAGTGGATTTAGATTGTAGCTAATCCTGCATTCTAGCTTTTATCTTTTTTTTTTTTATTTATAAGTATATCAACATAAAGTGAATTGTTTCCCAAAAAATAAAATAATGCGATTGTGATGTATAGTGATGTCATGCTCATCGAGCATTTTCTTTTATACTTGTAAATAATATTTTGTCTTCTGCAGGTATCGGCTTTTCTTGAAATTCATGATATAGCTGGACTAGTAAGAGGAGCTCATCAGGGAGAGGGTCTAGGAAATAGCTTCTTGTCTCATATTCGTGCAGTTGATGGAATCTTCCATGTCTTGAGTAAGATTTCTCTTGTGCTGTAATACACATGATCAATTCTGTTCATCCTTTTTTACATTCAGTACTCAGTGATGCTAGTTTACTTAGTACGCTTGCAGTTTCACTTTATTTTTTACTTATGAATGGAGTGTAATTCTTATTTGTGTAGGTATATGTTCCAATACTTATGGGTTATGTTGTTTTACATCTGGAAGATAATGCATTTGACTTTTTTGAGGAATGGAAGATAATGATTTGGAAGATAATGATTTATGTAGTTTATTATATGATACTATGAATTACACGATCTCGTGCAAGTTTCATGCAATTTGTAGCCGAAAAAAACATAAAAATATGTTCATGCATAACCTCAAAAGGATCAGCTTCATTTGGAGCTCATATTGATTGTGAGGTTTGGCGGCAGGTCAATTGTTCATGGATAGACACCTCCACTTGTGAGTAATTCTGAGGTTGTTCAGGTCAACTTGGGAGTACAGCTGCCCAATTTTTAGGAGGATTCAGTGCCTATCTTTTGCGGTTTTATGGGCAGTATGGTTACAACAAAATCACACCATCTTTGAGGAAAATATGTGTTACGTTGACAATATTGTACATCACACATCCATTTTTATTAAGGAGTGGGAATTAAGTTTGTGATTATTTTTTTTTTGAAAGGAAGCTCCTGATCATTTTATTTTTGCACGCACATTCACACTTCTTGGTTTTGTTTCCTCTTTTGGTTTTCTCTCGTACTTGTACATTTTCCTTTGTACTTTTCCATCACATGGATGAGTGTATGACTACTCGAACTATGTAGTCATTCTTTAACCCTTTAAAAAACATCATTTAGAGCCAACGGTGAAAGGAAAAATAGGGGAATTTGAGGTAATATATTATTTATCTCAAACATTTACTCTCAATTATATGCTTGGAAGATACAAATGAGAATTATGCTTATCTTGAGTGGATGATGTTGCTTCCTATGTGGCTCTTAAGAAATTTAAGTTTTCAACCAATTTTCTCTTTTGCATTGTGTTACTGATCGGTTACTTGCAAATTTCAGATGAACTTTCTCTCTTAAAAAAACACTTTCAATTGAACCTCTAAAAAAATCAGATAAACACGTTGCTAAGTTAGCTTCATTAGTATGTTCAATCAGTTGCACTTCAATGGGAAAATTTATTCAAGTATTATCCGAAGGTTATGATATGTTTTTCAACCTTTAAACATTTTCTCAGTTTTCCTTTGTCTATCCTGTCTTCTTAAAATGATTGTTTCAACTGATTTTACAAATTGCAAAGCTCATTTCATATTTTCTGTTGATCTGATACTGCATTCTATATATGTTTGCTACTTCCTTGCTATGACTTTTCCTTTCTTTTACGGAAAAGAGAACTTGTGGACCTCAAAAGGTTCCACACATTGATCCATCATTTGATCTTGATCCATGCATCCATACAGAAAAGTAATAAAGTTTTCCTTGATGATGTCATTGTAACATAATTGATCGACACTATTGAATTTTAATCCATTGGTGGATTTACATGTGTGGAAAGGTCCACACTTTCCTAATCAATTTTATTTTTTATATTGAGAGTAACCTTTATGCACATAAACTACTTCAAGGAGGCTGCATTTGCTCATCTTTTATTTATGTCATGCTACATTGACAGAAACATTTTTTTATAGACAGAAACATTTTTTTATAGACAGAAACATTGTAAGAGATTACTTCTAGGCAATAGTTGAATGCTTCTTGCACTCCTTTGTAGGAGCATTTGAAGATCCAGATATAATACATGTTGATGATTCTGTGGATCCTGTTAGGGATTTGGAGGTTATAAGTGAAGAGTTGCGGCTTAAGGTATTATCAACTTTTGGGATATAGTATGTCTGCATCCTATGATATTTAGCAAATGTATCCTTTCAGATCGACATGTTCGTTAATAATTTTAATAGCAAAATAATCGAGGACTTTTCTTGTTTATAATCTTTTTATTGCTTAGTATTTAAGGAGCTTTTCTTATAATTATGATAATTAACTATCAACCTTTTGATATAGCTTTATTCTTGTCATTCAACAAATATAAGTATGAGTATAATGTTTGTGAAAGTATGTTTTACTCATTATTTATGCACATCCATTTTCAAAAACTTAGATCTTTTAAGGTTTCTAATAAGACTTAGATAAAAAAAACACAATGCTTGGTTCCCTTTTTCCCATGCCTTTTTTTGTTGTCCATTGAAGAGAAGAACACATATACGCAATTCATATTTTGTCATCTGTACTGGAATTATACATGTCTTTTGATTTGAATCACACATGTAACACCTTTTCTTTTCTTTTCTTTTCTAGGATATAGAATTTATCGAGAAGAAGTTGGAAGACTTGGAGAAGAGCATGAAGAGAAGCAATGACAAACAACTAAAAATAGAACATGAAGTTTGTGACAAGGTTGTCCAATATATCATATATATCCTTTCATATCATAGAAAATGGATATTAGCGTTTTATTACTTGTTGATATGGTGACTGCTCTTTCTGTGTTTTTTGGTTGCCAGTAGGAGTTGTTGAACTGATACATGTTAGTAAAATATTTGTGATAGGTTTAAAACAGTTGTGCTTTTTATCTACCCATGATATTTGGCCTTTGCATACAAAGAAATTTCAACCTAAAATCTATCTCTTGATGCAAAATAAAATGAAAAAGTATGCATTCATGCAAAATGTCATTATCGAGGTGAGTTTTCTGCTAGCTTCTAACCATTTTTTAATTTGTTCTACTTAATCATTATCTAGGTGAGTTTTTTTGTCTCTTTTCCTTTTCCCAAAAAGAATATTAGTTGAAAACTACATATGTTCCCCCTAAAAAAGCTTTGATAAACTTGTTACCTTAGAAATAAACCATACTTTAATGTTTTTTGGATAGGTACCTATTAAAGCAAAATTATGGCTTTGTGCTTTCTGAGTTCGTGATTATGCTCTAAATTTTGCGTATTTTTTTTTTGAAAAAAAAACCCACAAAATTTATCATTTCCTGGGAAATTGTTAACCTGCGTAACGATCAAATGTAATTAGTGATGATTGGATGCCTAGCATACTTAAGACTTCATGCAGATATTTTATTGTGATATCAAAATCAAGTGTTTGCCAACCCATGTGGCAGTGGTTTGTGACCCAGGCGCGTGCGCGGGGGTGGGGGATGGGGGCTGTGCGGATTATACTTATTGTAGCAAAAGGAATTGGAGTCGAGTTCGGATTAGATCTTGTGTTGTTAACTTTGACAATTGGTTGCCACCCAGCAATGTAGTCCTATTCCTCTCTTTTAGTCGATCATGAAGAATGTGAGATTACATTGTATGTTTCACTGTCCATCCTGTTTTAGTAGTGGACTTGTGTATTCATAGGTTCTGATTATAGTCACTGGGTTCCCTATTTTCAGGACATTCCTTTGTGACGACTTTTAGGGAACTTTTAACGTATTCATTATGAAAATTCCATTTCACAGATCAAAGCTTGCCTGACAGATGGCAAAGATGTGCGTCTTGGTGATTGGAAGGCTGCTGATGTTGAGATACTGAATACGTACCAGTTGCTCACTGCCAAACCTGTTGTTTATTTGGTGAGATTTATTGCCTTAGTTCTATAAGTGATAGATTGTACTGCCTTCTGTTATTATTGCTAAGATCTTATTTTCTCATACAAAAAGAGATCGTATTTTTGGCTTGGATTATAACTACGTGGACTCATGGATGTCCTTATTTTCTAAACCTGATCAAATCTAGTATCCTGGAAAATGTTAGGCATTCACATTCTAATACTTTAGTTAATGCTACTTGCTTTTTTGCAGGTTAATATGAACGAGAAGGATTATCAAAGAAAGAAGAATAAGTTTCTTCCGAAAATACATGCCTGGTATGCTTGCTTCTTTATTTTCACTCTCCTAATTTCACTCACATGAAGTACCTGAGATACAAAATCTCATGACAACCAGTATTAATCCAGTGAACTGTGATACGTGCATAGATCACAAAATATTATTTGAACCAATATATTTCTGATATGAATTTAAGCCAACATCTGTATGATATTGTGAATTCTGAAAATTGTTATCTCCCGTAAACCCTGGATATTAGTGGAGATTAATTCTCCCGCACTTGTTAAAAAAGATCAAACAAAATAATTCTCTTTCCTTTGTTTGATGGCAATAGTGGAAATTCTGGCATTCCCGCATTAGAACCAGTAATATCTGATGTTTGTTCGCACAAAAGTTTTACCTCTTTACATTTGTTGACCTCATATTTGCACACTTTCCATTTTCTTTGATGTTTAGCCTAAGCATCTCTCGTCAACGTTGCAAGCGACTAATCTTTTGGCAGCAAAGATTTGTGCTATGAAGTTTTCTTTTTTCAATTTCTCTTTTTGGGCTTTTGCTGAGGTTTTCTATGTCTGCTAGCACATGTGCCAATGACACTTAATATTTGTTCTCAGCCACAGTGATCTATCGTATTTTTGCCGTTGCAATTTGGTCAACTTTTTCCTCTAAAAGAATTGATCGGTTTTTTGTGTCATTATCTTAAATATTTTCTTTAAATAATAGATATGAATTTGAGCCCTTTGCTTTGCTGTTTTGGTTTAGATATGATACACTCCAATAGTAACACACGATGCTTACTTATTCTTCCTGAGAATCTAGGTTACATGTTGTTCATCCTTGGCTTAGAATTACAATTTAATACTGTGTTTGTAATCATAGGGTACAGGAACATGGTGGTGAAACAATCATCCCTGTCAGCTGTGCGTTGGAGCAAAAATTAGCTGATATGCCTGCGGATGAAGCTGCTAAATACTGTGAGGAGAACAAGTTACAAAGGTTAGTTCCTATATATCCTCATTCTGGTTCTGCTTCTCTTCTAAGTGACTGGTGGCCAATAAAGAAAATGCATCTGGGAAAGTACCATGCTAGAAACCTTGCAATCTAACCCCTCGAAAAAAAAGAAAAAAGAAACCTTGCAATTTAATTTTTCTTTGACAGCAATAAATAAACTAGTTCCAGGTACTTCTACTTGGTCAACTTGCCTTGTTTTTTCTTCTGTAGAGTCTTCAATTATAGTTGTTTTATGTTCTTTATCTTTTTTTCCTTCGATCTTACTTCTGAGACATCCATGTTTAAGTGTTATCGTCCACATTTATAAAAAAAAGTGTTATCATGCACCATGTTGCAAGACATTTTAATTATCATGCTAGAGTTTTAAGAGCATGTGATTCAAATCTCCTCGAGGTAGTTATAAATTTTAATCATAATTGTTATTGTTTAGGCATATACTAATGTATGTGAGCTGAGGTTTGGCCAACTGTTGTTATAAGTTGTATCTGCTATGTATAGCTATGCTCCTTCATTTATTTATCATAAAATGCAATATTTCATGGGTCCCTTTTTAGCAAAAAAATATGCCATGGTTCTGGGGACTAGATAGGCACAATTAACAAACTGTTTCACTATTATCTGTTCGGTTATGAAGTTTTCATCGCTTGATGACATTTTGATTTTCATTAATTTTTTTATCAGTTTATTTTTCTTATCATGTATAAAAAATATTACCTTATACTTCAGGTGCAATATTAAAATATGACAAATCAATAATCATGTTTTTTTGTGCATTTCTTTTATGACATCAGACTAGTATCTCAAATGCCTTGGGTTCCACAGTTGTGTGTGTGTGTGTGTGTGTGAGAGAGAGAGAGAGAGAGAGAGAGAGAGAGAGAGAGAGAGAGAGAGAGAGTTTGTCTATCCTGTCTTCTTAAAATGATTGTTTCAACTGATTTTACAAATTGCAAAGCTCATTTCATATTTTCTGTTGATCTGATACTGCATTCTATATATGTNGAGAGAGAGAGAGAGAGAGAGAGAGAGAGAGAGAGAGAGAGAGAGAGAGAGAGAGCTTCAACGTTTCTTTTCTATGGAACTTCAATATTTCTTAGTTTAATGTTTTTGTAAATGCATGCCTGCTTCTCATTAGATAATCCTTGAAATTTCATCTATTTCAGTGCCCTACCTAAAGTCATTAAGACTGGTTTTGGTGCAATTAACCTCATATACTTTTTCACAGCTGGACCAGATGAGGTATTCCCTTCCCTTATCTAAACTATAGCATTTTTTACCCATTTATTCACCTCATAAATCACTCATTTATCATTGAAAACCATATTACTTGAAGGTGGCATCAAGGCTTGTTATCTTATGTTGCTTATTTGAATGGACTTATGTAGTGACTTGCTTGATTATTGCAGGTTAAGTGTTGGCAAATTAGAAGGCAGACAAAAGCACCTCAAGCAGCAGGTGCTATTCACACAGATTTCGAAAAGGGGTTCATATGTGCTGAGGTGCTTTCCATATCTTTGTTGCTTCATAATAATGTGTAGGGATAATCTAACAGTTCGGAAAATTTCCATTGGTTTCTCAGCCCTGCAAAATATAATACAATCATAGTATAGAGGGTCAGTGTTGAGACCTGCACCTAATATATTAAGTATTTACAGCTTTTTCAATCTACAGCAGCTCATCGTTTTATTCTTACCAGCAGTGGCACTTTGGTAACTTTTGCCTATTAAAGACATTTGCCACCAGAAATTATCCTGCTAGAAATTTTTGTATAGTTATCTGAAACTGTCTATCTAGAAAAGAAGTAGAGAGGAACTTCGTTCACTGTGATTCTTTGATTATAAGTTTCTTGTGTTTCCACTGTATTTTCACGTGGACCAGAATCTGATAATTTCATATGTTTGCATGATAATGAGGAATCATAGTCATGATGAACTTGTTTTGAAGATCCATTATTTGGAAACTGGCGTACTATGGGCAAATGCCAAGGAATAAGACATCATAGATGTCTGTTAGATGTACGTAATCCAACTTATATGGGCTATAAGTATGGATCACATGAAGTTGCTTGTTTGAGAGTGGATAATAATCTTACTTGGACAATTGATCCAAGGCAGTTGATGTTCTATGGATGAACCATGTGATCTATGTGCTACAAGATATGTTGATGTCAATGCCCATCCTAGTCTATTGAGCTCTACAACCTATCTGGTGCATCTTAAGGGGATGACTTTTGTTATGAAAAATAGGCGAGAGAGAGAAATCAATACACACAGAAGACACACAGATTTACGAGGTTCACCCTTAATTGGGCTACGTCCTCGGGCGGCGGCTGGAGTTCTTTCTTTGATGTGGTAAAATAGTAGATGATACAAGATACAGAATAACCCAAACCCTAGGGAGTTTATATATGGACTCCCAATACAAAATAGGAAACATAAGCCCTAAGGCTGTCTAGGTTTCGGGGGCTCCGCCCCCGAGCCCCCGCAGGGGGGATCCCCCCCTAGACCCCCGTCGAAGCCGCCCCAAATATTCGACGGCTGTGATACGCATGAGATCATATGGGTTTCCACTGTGTTAAGANTTTCGGGGGCTCCGCCCCCGAGCCCCCGCAGGGGGGATCCCCCCCTAGACCCCCGTCGAAGCCGCCCCAAATATTCGACGGCTGTGATACGCATGAGATCATATGGGTTTCCACTGTGTTAAGATTCAAGGCATTATCAACAACTTTTTTCCTATAAGAATCTTATAATGCTTATGCTAATAGTTTCTTTACAATTAATATAAAATGATTTATTAGTCATAATTCTACAATATCTTGAACTGGGTTTTACTTCGGGTGGCAACATTTATTTCAGGTGATGAAATTTGAAGATCTAAAAGAGCTAGCCAGTGAATCCGCAGTTAAGGTAATGCAAAGACGTATCATGTGATTTTTGTTGCCAGCTAATTTCTGTCGCTCAATAAATTTTTGTTGACATAAATATCTGCTCTTGTTTTTACAGGCTGCTGGAAAGTACAGGCAGGAAGGCAAGACCTACACAGTTCAAGATGGGGACATCATCTTCTTCAAGTTCAATGTCTCTGGAGGCGGGAAAAAGTAAATTCATGCAGAGGATGAATTCTCATGCCTTTTGGTGCACGATTGACTAGGGATATTGCCTCATTATATTACTTCGTACAATTTTGTGCTTCTTTGCGGTTTCTGTGTAGTCCAGGAATGGGACATTATACACGTAAGATAAATCTGGAACTGTTAAGGGTGATTCCATTTTTATGTGGATCCATAATGTTTAATGGCCTGGACTTCGAATGGCTCATGTCCCTTGCTTAAGCCACTTTAAAAGTATGAAATTTTGAGATTGAGGCGGCATGCAATGGACCCTATTGCATGTTTATGTTTCATGTTTTTATTAGTTCAACTTGCTGCTTCCTCTGCCCTTCCCGCAGCCTTGAAATTTTTTGCGTACACAAAAGTTTTATCATTGTTCGGTGCAAGAAATGAAAGAAAAATGTAGCAAAAGTGATGTCATGAGTTGCATAACTTTAATGTTACAATAAAATTCTCTCTTTAAAAACTTTTGATGAAAATAGGTCAATCAAATCCATTATAAAGCCGATATGACGAAGACCAACTAGAAAGTAAACCATGTCTAAGATCAACACTTAATATATAAATCTTGTAATGTAAATATGATTACTATTATCTTGGTCTATGAAAAACATAGGCATCTTAACAAAAAGATGAGTTTGTTTTGAGGATTGACCTATTTTTCAGTCATGGTAAAGTTATTGATGGTCACAATAATTAAATTCGAAATTTGTTTATTCTCAAAACTTTTCAATCTTAAACTCGCTAATACTTTCTTTTCTTTGATAGCAAACAAAATGAGTTTATATAACTGAAATTAACAAGAGCTATGAAAAAAATTCTTATAAAGCATTTTCCATGAGAGGAGGGTCACAGTCCTGTTATATACGAAATACTTAATAGCTAACGGCCGTATGGTTCTAATATTTCACATTAAGAAAAATATCTATTTTCTTAAAAGCACAACTAAATAAAGATAAATAAACAGCTCTACCAAAAATTTATACTAAGAATTTTGTTCAAGAAAAGATAGTCAAGAAATATATCATGTGCCAACACACTTGTTCTCCTGATTTATTTTTGAGAAAAGAAGAGGTTTAAACAAAAAAAATCCTTTTCCTAACACAAAATTAGAGAAATTTGAGAAAACATTCTAAAATTTCAATAATTTTAATTCAAAAGATGGGATCCATTGTAATATTTTTGCCCACTTAAATCTCATTTTTTTACCTAAATTTTTTAATAATTTTAAATATTTATACAAATTTTATAAAAGCGAATTTACACTTGTATATCTAAAATATGGTAATTTAGAATATTAAGATCCATAAACTTGTGAACCAATAGACCAGTCGATCTACGAACCCCAAGCCACTAATGGCAAACCGGTCCAATTCAACCACACCAACCAACGGTCAGAGATATAGTACTGGGGAGAGGCAACGCAATCCACCCGTCCATAATACGGATGTGGAAGCGGCGCGTACAAATAATAGTTGAGAAAAATGGGCAAATGGCGTGCCCTAAAATAACAAGTCCCAAAAATTTCGCCCGTCTCGAGTGCTCGAGAGATCTCAAAAAGTTCCCACTCCTCTCACGTTCCTGATTCTGAGGTTGGAGAAAGTTTTGGATTCGAGGTATTTATCCGCAAATTTTCCTCCTTTTACCTCATCGATTTCGGCTTCCGAGTTTGATGATTTTGATCACTCCAAGACTTCGATTTTGGTTTCGCTTCGGCATTCAATTTTTAGCGCTTGGCATTACATTTTGGGGGAAATTTTGATGAGCGAAATAGCATTTAGGTTTCTGGCATTGCTGAAGTTGGTGAGCTTTTATTTTAAGCCGTAATAATGCGGATTTGGAATTGAAGAGCAGGCGTTTCTTTCAGCCCTTTTTTATGATCATTTTGGTTGCAGTTCCTTATTTTCCCTCAAAATTTGAAGTACAAAAAATTTGATCTTATATTCTGTTTTATTTCTTCATTTTGTACAAATTCCATCCATGATTTTGAAGTTTAATTTCTGATAAAGAAGTCATATTTCCAGCATTTCGTAGACTGGCATCTTCTGCGAAGGGGATACATCACTAGGAGTCGATATAGTTTAGGGCTCGCATCATTTTATGGCCTGTGAGTGCCAGGAGATAGGAGACGACTCATCAAAGAAGAAGCTTGTTAGTAGTGCTTGGGACGAAGAGGCGCCACTGGTCACCAACAATCTTCATTTTCCTAATTCTGTTCAGGAACCTGATTGTATTGAGAATTATTACAATAAATCTGTTATACCGAAACCAGTTTCTTTTGCCCCTTCGAAGAAAGGTGTCTCGAAGGGTGGGAGCACCATAACTGATGGTAATGTTCCTAATGGCAACCTTAGATCCTTTACGGATCTTCCTGCTGCATTGGTTTTTGAGATTCTTCACTGTCTGGATGCCAAGGAGCTTGGGATTGTATCCTGCGTGTCGACCTTGTTAAATAAACTAGCAACTGATCATCATGGATGGAAGGATTTTTATTGTGAAAGATGGGGCCTGCCTGTGGATCTGAATGTTGCTAAACGATCCAGTTCCGAGAACTCCAAGTCTTGGAAGGAGATATTTGTTGAGAGGGAGTTCAGGAGCAAGTCATTCATGGGGCGGTTCAGTATTGACTCCCTCCATGGTCATACTGAGGCTGTCCGTGCAGTGTTTCTCCTCCAGTCAGCAAATCTTATCTTCACTGGAGGGTATGACTCTGTTATTCGTATGTGGGACATGGAAGAAGGGTTCTCAATTGCAGTATCTCGATCTCTTGGTTGCACGATCCGAGCAATAACAGCTGATGCAGAACTTTTGGTTGTTGGTGGCACAGATGCTTTTCTCCAATGTTGGAGAGCAATTGAAGGGCATCCTCATCTGTTTGACATCATAGGGTCTTCTGACAACCAGAAGTCTTATTTCCGCCTTTGGGGCCATGAAGGTCCGGTTACTTGCCTTGCATTGGATTCTAGCAGAATCTACAGTGGATCATGGGACATGAGTGTCCGAATATGGGATCGCACTCAGTTGAAATGTTTAAAGACACTGAGGCACAGTGATTGGGTTTGGTCTCTTTCCCCTCGAGGCAAGACTGTTGCCAGTACTGCTGGAAGGGATGTTTATATCTGGGACATTGATAGTGGAAACCTTGTAAGTGTTATTTATGGTGCTCATGTGGGCAATGCATATTCTTTGACAAGAAGCTACTTGGGGGATCTCTTGTTCACTGGAGGAGAAGATGGTGCCATTCATATGTATGAGGTGAAGGATGACTGTGAGGATGAAAATGTCGAGCCAGCTGCTACTTGGATTCCACACACTGGACCTGTTAATTCGCTGGCATTTGAGTTTCCTTGGATTGTGTCATCCTCAAGTGATGGAAGGGTTTCACTTATTGATGTGAGGAAGCTCTTGAGTTCTGGTCAGCGTGGTGGTTCTGTTCCAACGCAGCATTTTAAGGTCAGGCAACCAGCCCCGGGTGTTGTGGAGCCCCCTCAAAGAATGCTGCATGGTTCTGGATGCAATCTGTTCTCTGTGGAAATAGGTGCAGATAGGATTTTCTGTGGTGGTGAGGATGGTGTAGTTAGGGTCTGGAACTTCTCACAAGCCCTGGAGATTGAGAAGAGAGTCCAAGCTCTGAGGAGTATAAGATTAGAGAACAGGATGCGGCGGCGTAAAGCTCAAGGTGAAATGAATGGCAATGGAGGACGTCCAGATAAATGTTCGGTGGCAGCTAAAAGGAACCCGCTAAATGGTGATTGTAGCGGTGTTTCACACAACAAACGCGGATTAAGCAGGAAGCTTAGAGCTTAGAGATCAATATCCCATGGAGTTCTTAACTTTTGTAGTTTCCAGTTCAATATAGTCTCTAAAATTTCTCTCAAAAGTATAGTATCTAAAATACCATGTGTAGTTGGGTGGATTCAACAAAGTACATAATTCTATCTTCTGGTCTTTTACTTTGGGTACTTTATTCAATTTGACGTGTCTTTTCATGAGTTATGAGCTACTTAAGAAGGCAGGAAAACGAAAAGCTCTGTTCTTGGTATTCTCTCAAGTTTGATCAGCTCGATTCGTGAGACATTAAATTGATTATTGTTGAATCGAAGGGCTTCCAAAAAGTCTTCTTTTCTGATGAATAATAGCTATTATATGTGGAAAAGTTTATACGACAGATATTTTTCGTATTTTCTCAGTTTTTCGATTAATAATTAAAGGTTAAAGTTGTTCAGTTTGAGTGAATTTATAGAAAAAAAAACATCCGACATATTGCATGTCATTCTTTTTAAATACAAAATTTATCGATTAATGGGCTCTATATTTTTACTATTTTTTTGTGTTAATAATAATATTGATAAGAATATTATAAGCATGTGATTTTTAAAATACAATTTCATCGACTGTTTTAATTGTACTTTTACTATTTTTGTATTTATGATAATATTGATAAGAATAGTATATTTATATTTTAATATCAGCGGTTTATATATTATAAATTTTGAACATTATTGAGTGCTTTTATGTATATCAGAAGATGTTCAAAATATGTCAAAAAATATTTTTTGTTTATAATATTAATTAAGTTAAATTTCATCGAACTTTTACCATGATTTGTGTAATTTAAATTTGTCTAACTTTCTTTTAATAAACTTAACTTTAATTTTTTTTGTCGGATCGATTTGTTATTTAAAGTTTTTTTCTTCTGAATAATACATCGCCAAAGAAGTCTCATTTTCTGCAAAGTTACATTAGACAACCATCTACAAGAAAAACGGGAGAATATTACAAAGTTTAACCACATTTATCTATCGATATCCATCATCATGGAACAACAGAGTTTAACCAGGATTAAGTCTGAAACTTCAATTTTACCTTTTATTTAAGATCGTCCGAGTATATTACTACAATGATTTTCTGAATTGAACATACAATCATAACCGTGTGTTCCACGGCGTTTATCTTTTTATTTTTCCTTCGGTTTGTTCCACATAGCAAATTTGCATCATAAACAGTACCACTTTGATGAGCTTCTCTCAATTCTCATCTTTGCCAAAGTAGTGATGGCGGAAGACGCATGAAAAGTCTTTGGACTCGTACCCCTCCTCACATAATCTTTTATAACTGTAGTGAGAAATTCATTTGATATTGGTAATGGGGAGAGAGAGAGCTGAAAACAAAGTTCTATGATAGGTGTTGTCATAGGCGACTCACATGTCATGAGCTTCAGAAGCAAGAGGACACTTCAAACCGACGTCTGTTGCGGACGACATAGCCAACATCAAATCTTTAGCCTGCAACCAAAATGATGTATTTCTTTATAATGGAAAACTTGGATGATTCAAACGTATTAAGTATGAGAAACCAAAAATGTGATTGTGAAATCGATGTGGTTTCAGAGTATCTAAAAAAAAAGCTGGTGATGCTGAACTAAATTTCAAGATATATGCTCTTAGCTAGATGAGAAAAGAATTCAGAAAAGAAATAGAACTCAAACTACTAATCTGCTCGTACCATTAGTTTTGATGCAAAACCGCCTTCGTAGTTCCTCGATGAAGGCGTACCTTCCATTACTCCAGGAACAGGGTTGTAACTGTCACTGCCAAATTTCTACTTAACAAGTTTGCTCATTCCATGGACAATACATGTCCCATCATATCAAACTTATATAAACAAGGACAAACTTTTCCATGGTTCCACCTATATATCACACACTGGTCACACGTTCTATATAGAAATGAAAACAGCATTGATATTGAATGAACATACACTAACATGCTGGTTGTATTGTATTTTCATTACCCATGGAAATGAGAAGCCAAAATTTCACATACTAATGGAGGTCATAACTGCATTGATGTTTCAAGTATTGTGCACAAAAGGAAAGGTCAATGTAACATATTAAATCTCAAATTCTTGGTCTGAAAGCCACAGATGAAGGGTTTAGGTACTGATTGGTCCTATGAAAACTGCAAATTGTACAAGTGGAAATGCTCAAGTAAAGGTGAATGATGATTATTTGAGGACTAATATGAAGTCATTAGACAGAATCATACAACATGGACTTTCATGTATAGAAAAAATCTTGGATTTGATCAGGAACACCAATATCTGTTAAACATTGTAGACACCTAAGGTATGCATATGAGCAAGTGGTAGAGTACCTACTCCAACACCGAGCACTTGAAGAGTTGAATATTTTTGTCAATGTTGCAGCTTTAATTCCTAAATTTTGACCAAGTGCAAATGCTTCAGAGACCCCAAGCATGCTGATTGCCATCGCCAAGTTATTACATATCTTTGCTGCCTGAAGACCACTACTATCATCAGTCATAATAAAATAGAAAGAAATTCACTTAATACTGACAGGCATGTTGATACAATTCACATCAATAATATTGGCAGTAAGATAGGTTCAGGATCTGATATTATTATTCTACCGAGTTGAATGGATGATGTAAGTAACTTTAACAAGTCTACAGTTCATAGATGAATTCAGTAATCAAGATGAAAGATAATTTCAAATGTCTTCCATAAAAGGTACTGGGGTGCCACTGGACAAAGAAAGGTAGCCTTAAATATTCAGTATATTACAACTGTGGCACCAGAAAATTTTCATTTTCATCAATTTTCAAGAGCAAACAAATGATTTTCTTTTTCTCCGCTTTCCTTGGATTATACAAATACACACACACAATATGTATACGTGTGTATGTACAACATTATAATGTTAATGAAATTACATCAGTTAACTCACTCCAAAAAAAATGTGTCAGCTAACAAAAGATGCTACTTTTGCACATTTGCATATTATAGTGCTCTTTGATAAGAATACTTATTTGTTTCTTGTAGTTTGAACCTATACTCCAAATTTATTATAAATTTTGTACTATTCAACTTTTCCTGTTTGAGTAACAGTCCTCTGAGTATAATGAATGGAAACTATGAAATAAGGTAGTATTCAGAAACAGACTTACGGCGCCATTTCCACCTCCACCGCAGAAGATCGTTGTCTTTCCCATTGACATAAATAATGGTTTTGCTGCCAGATACGCCTCTTCCATGCCACCAACCTGGAAAATTGCATATTCCCAGAAAACAAATTTTAGCTGAAGCAAATCACCCAAATCTCTGTAAATTATGGATAAGAGATTGATGAAATATATCTGGAAAGCTTATACACTTTTAAGTAACAAAAGATCAACCTAATATTTAGGCCAAGTATCATGAAAACATATCTTTGGCATAACTCATGAAAAGCATAGTATTATACCATGAAAGTAAGAGTCCCTGCTTCAGCAGCAGGAACGCCTCCAGATACAGGAGCATCCAAAATGATGGGATTGTCAGCAAGTCCTGGAATAAAAGGATACAAGTTTTTTCTTTTGCATTTGAGAAATTAGAATAGCAATTCAAAGTTCAAACTGCTAGACCATTGATCACTAGTTTTTATACAGGAAATTCTATATGTAAATATGCATTAATCATATAGCAAAATGACAGAATTTAGTTGTGTTGAATTTGATATCATTTTGTGCCTTAATACATGCTGGTTTTTCCCTAAAGAAATTTCAGTTTAGATGGCACTTCTGGACGGACCAAAGGGGAAACCAGCATTGGCTCCCCTTTGGGAGAGTTAGGGCTGAGAAGAAACTCCAATAAGCTAAAGAAAGGAAGAAAGATAAGGCAGCTGTGAAGCTATTGGATCCAGATTTCTTCTACCATTTTCTTTATAAAATAAAATCCTAAACTCTGTAATTTTGCTATATGTTAATGGAGGAGCTGAATCTGATCGTTGTAATGTTTTATCAAGCCGATGTGTAGCTAGATTTTTGTATCTCTTAAGATATGATTGTAATCTAGGATACTTCTGTTAGATTTTCTGATAAAATGTCTTTTTCCACTCATGTGAATATTGTTTTATTTCTTTTGAATGAGATTATCAATTTATTTTGATGAGCATGTTGAAGGGTAAAAACAGATAGCAACAGCTACTTGGAATGAGAACAAAAATTCATACACGCCAACTTTCTATGATTTGTGTAACTAAGACTGTTGGAATAGAGTAGAATCATGATCTACGAACCAAAGGGTGAAAGGCACTTCTCTATGCTCTTATCATAGACTGAAAGATTGTGATAATAAGTCCATGCTCATTCTAAGATGTTTTCTTTGTTTCCAGTTGAATTTGATTTGTTGTTAAGTTAGTACTTACTTTACTTTAGTTTCATTGCTTGTTTTTTTATTTGTCTAGCTAGCTAGCTGTTAGTATGATTTATCTGGTCTTTAATTTTCAAAAAATATTTGATAACCTCGAGTTAGTACACGATCTGTGCGCTTGAAAATTTGTGAAGGCTAAGGATAAAAATTTCGTGTGTTCATCATATTATTCATTGACACATCATATTTTGCATACTTTTGGCATATTCCATTCTATATTGAATTCATTTACATTTTTCAGATTTCACACTTTCACTCACACATACCCATAGCATAATTCACACATCAAGTTTCCGGTATCATTGCGGAGGATTAGACTGATTGAATATTATCTTACGTGCTGAACTAGATTTGTCAGCATTTATCGTTGTTTACTTTTCAGTTTTCTGTTTATATTTACTAACTTCAGTTACTAACTGCAAACATTCTGATTTGTAACATTTTTCTTTTCTGGTTATTTAATATTTGTCTGATTTTGCTGATTTTTTTAAAGTTTCACTGTTTTACTTTTATTTCTCTCTGGTTTGCTCATTTTTTATAATGCACTTGCTATAGTTGCCTAATCTAATTTTTCTGAGCTAATATATGTTCTAGCTAAAGTTTCTGTATGATCCATTAGCATGCAGGATTAAACTGGTCTTGAGATAAAGGGGACCTTTAGGAGATGGATAAGAGAGCAAGGACATGTCAAGACAACTGAGAAATTTTGAGCTAGTGACTGATAACACTGCACACTTGCTAAAACAATCATGGAAGCTCAGAAAAGAAACATTGAGAGTTTTTATATGCTGATTACTGAAGGAAAGGTGCGCTACAGTGTGTCCATACTCACTTGAACCTGGAACTATCACTACTTGGGATCAAGTAGCACAAAGTTTTTTATCTCAATATTTCCACACAGCAAAACTTTCTAGTGAGAACTCATATCATTGAATTCTGCAAAGGATAATAATTCACTTTTTGAAGCTTCACAAAGATTCAAAGGACTTTCCAAATCATGTCTCTACCATGGTTTTGAGAAGTGATAATTGTCCAATCATTTCACTAGGGATTAACACACTCAACAAAGATGATCTTGCATTCAGCAGACAGGAGTTTTTGCCAGTAAAAATGTGGATGAAGCATATAAATTAATTGAAGAGATAGCAATGAAGCATCATTTTATGGCCTATGAGAGTGCTACAAAAACTCAAGAGAGACAAGAATATGAAAAGTTTGAAGCATTAGCAGCATTAATTGGAAACATAATACATAAGGCTAATGGAAAATTGGCCATTTTCCCTGCAATGGGCATGGTTAAAACATTGGTACGAAGTGTGAACTCTGTGGAGCATTTGGAGATGTTACGACTTCATGTAACTCGATACACCATCCCTTCAGCTAGAAGTCCCTATGGATCAAGTAAATGCATTGAGCAACTTTGGACAGAGAATCAAGAGTGATCCATTTTCGGCCATCTATATTCCTAGCAGGAGAAATCACTCAAACAATTCCTACAGGGACAATGAAGGAAAATTCCAGCAGCAGCGCTATGAGCCTAATTATCAAACACAATCAACAATGTCATGTTCTACCAGCACATCCACAACATGCAATTTTCAGTCAATTAATTCCTACTCAGGATTTCAAGCCAAAAAGTATAATGGAAGCTCTTATGAACAAACAAGAGAAACAAGATGATGCTCCACAATGACTTTTCAACAAAATTGAGAACCGCACCGCTCATGACAAGATGCTGCAAATTCAGACTACAGAAGCTAGTTCTTCAACTAAATCTCAAGAAGCACTTATTACTCAACCTGAGCTAATTATAAAAACTGCATGATTGCCACTACAATCTTCTACTATTTAAAAAACAATTTCTAAAGATATAAGGAATTCATCGTGATAGAAAATATATGCAATATTATGTTCATGAAGATAACAATCGAACCTTTCTTTTCTTTGAGAAGATAGTTCGATAACTTTGTGGAAAGAATTCTTGAAGTTTGTGGACTCACTGTTGATGAGTCAATAAATAACCATGGATTCAGATGATTCCCAGAGTTCAATAAGCCATTTTTACCAGTATAAACATCCAGAACCTGTGTGCAAAATATATAAAAAAATAAGACTGAGCTTGACCTCTGTAAATGATACAAAGTCTATCAAATGAAGTACAAGTTATTAGTCACTCTATATCTAGTTCAATGTTAGTTGTCAATATAACATCCAAGCAGCATATTCTGTTTTGCATCAATTGCATGAGAGAAAACCTAAATTTTATGGAAAATTAAAAGCAATGGTAGAATCTTTCAAAAAAAAAAGCAATGGTAGAAATCAAGAAAGGCAAAAACCAATTAAAATTTGACATAAAAGGCAGTCAAATAAGACAAGTAAACAGGCATCATCTCATATTTTATTTTATTCACAATTGTTTCTGACGCTTATATGAATCATGGCCATCCCTCCTTATATCTTTTATTGCAATCCTCTGGATCAACATTCTACATTATTAACTATGTCAACTACAGTACATAGAATCAATGTGAATTCTAGAAATGGCAGATCTTCAAAATAGTTTTTCTCATGACTTCTGAAAATGGAATTATTGCTTGAACCAATAAACTAGTCTAGAAATCTTGACTTCACTTCAAAAATTCAACTTCTAGGTCTCCGTCAAAGTTTCAGTCCACAAATGCATAAATCTTGGGCATCTGTCCTCATGAAGGCCTGAATTCTTGGGGTCCAGGCATATAACATTACATCCAGGTATCTCTTTTGGGTCACCTAAATGTTGGAATCTATGCATATAAATCTAGGACAGCATCAGATCGAAAAGTTCTGATGAAGAATATTATGAATCAGAGTGCAACAGTCTAGCTGGAATTAGGGAAGTACAATAGTATAGTTAGTCAGTATCTCAAAGCTATGCTCTTGTCTGAACCATTAAATTTAGCATTCCTTTTTATCTAATTTTCATCTCTGTATGCATTAAATTTCTCAATATCTTTGTATTTCTAGAATATGACTGGAGTAATTTAAATACACTAATAGAAGCTTCTGTCCATCCTAAAGGTTGCTTTAAGTAGTTGTTGTGAGCCTATAAATAACAAATAATTTCTTATTACTGAACAAGAAACATGACAAGAAAATCAAAATACAGCAGAAACAATATAATGGATAACAGCCGAGTCTGTAATCAACTACTGATGAAACTATAAATCAAAAAGGAAAAGAAAGGGGATGGCCACTGATCAAAATCAAGGAGCAAAAGACAAGCTAAAGCACTAACTTCCAGTCTACTATCAATTACAGAAGAACAAACAAAACCTGAAGATCACTATGAGAAAACTGAACTGAAAACATATAATTAAAAAAGTGATTGTACAATAACAAACTAGCAAAATTCATTAAAATTCATATAATTAAAATATAAACAATGATACAAAGTGAACTGAAAACATAATAGCTTACATGATGGGAAGAAGGAAGCATTGTGATTACAACATCACTGGACTCTGCGACTTCACAAGGAGTGTCCTTAGTGGGAATCCCCTTCTCCAAGAATCTTTTCATGGCACTAGTATTACTAAAAAACATTCAAACTCTCAGCTTTTTTATGATCCATTATATTAGAAGATCACTAATAGAAAACTGTCGTTAATAGACATTAATAACAAGGAATAAACTAGCATGTCTAGATAACTAACCCTTTGCCAACTAGTTAAAGAATATTTCTCCCAACTGAAAGACAATTCTGTAAGACATGGGATCCTTCCCATTCGAAGATCTCAAATGAATCAATAATCCCAAGTATAATAAATCAATTATCAGTTGCACTTTCCAAACCAGAAAGCACACAACTTCGATTCCATGATATAATTCATGTAGAAGAAATACATGATAAACAAAGTAAAAAAAATGTATTCATAGACTTACATGTCATGAACAGTGACATTGTAGCCAGTATTTATGAGATTATTTGCCATATGGAAGCCCATATTTCCAAGTCCAATGAACCCAACGTTCTGCAACAAGTTACAGGAACCTTCAACATCTGTCCATTAACAATTTTCCTTTTTGTTGAAAAGGATCATGTATAAGAATATTCTTCGTCAGAGCAATTCTTTCTGATATAGCAAATCTACTTTTAATGGATAATTTGATACTAGTCATGATAATTATTTTTAAGTCTTCTGGTGTTCTGACTGTATGATGTGAACAACATTCCATCTTAACCTGAACTCCAACATTTCCAGACATTCTAGCTTGATTCTTTTGCTTGTAGCTGTAATATTTTTGGGTTTCACTACAAGCCACTATATTTTCGTGATCATCAAGTTGTGTGAGCATACAAGTATTTGGCATGCAAGCGAGAAACCTGAATGACAAATTTTGTCATGATATAATCACTGGATACAACTTTGTCCTCTCCATAAAAGTAGGACTTGGGTCCCGATCTCAGTGACTTCTTCCATAATCGAAATTCTGGGTAAGGTAAGTCGAAGAAACAGTCGCAAGGCATTACAGTTCCGGCAAAGGACACCTCACTTTGCCCCTGAAGTGGCTGTTTGGTACAAGAACAAGGAGAGAACAAGTCTCCTCGTTCTTGATTTTTTAACCAAACGCCATAAGAACATCTTGTTCTTGACCATTTATAAAACCTCGTTGAAATTTGTGAAACCATCTGCCTTTATTCTTAACATAAGAACCAAAATGTTCCTGCTAACAACAGGAACACTTGGGCTGTTCCTTGACTTTTTTTGTTTTTTTTTAATTTGCTTTAGTAAATTATTTAAACTTTTTAAATAGAAGCATTTATTAAATTTTATACAAAAATCTAAAGTTATATGTAAATAATAATAGAAACATAAAGTATGGATATTTCTTTTTCAAGATAAAATATGGATATTGAAACATAAAGTTCAGGATATTAGGAAAGCAATACAGAGACAAGGCAACAATGTAATGTCCAACCAAAGGCAAGACTGCTACAAGTTTGGGTCAATTTATCATGTCATACAAGGAAGCCAAAAGACTTGAGCACCCCTTGTTATTATGCAATCTTGCAAATATCCTCATACTCGACAGCCTTAAGCACTCTCCCATCATAGACGCCCTTCTCAATCCGAACCTTGGCACAATAGTTCTCGGTGTCCACTGATAGCAACCTCGCATTGGAACCACGATAAGCCCCATTGACAATGCGGACTAGTCCTCCAATTTGTGGGATAACAGTCTCCAGCTCCTCCTGATCGACTCTGAGTACATGCTTATTCTCTAACATCTCAATCTCGCCAACATACTTGTCAATAACCTTTCTGACCACTCCTTTTTGCTTGTAGTATCCTTT
>LTAE01002454.1:0-15970 GCA_001647135.1 Pontederia paniculata | reverse complement strand
CTCGCGCGTCTCTCTCGCTCTCTCTCTCTCTCTCTCTCTCTCTCTCTCTCTCTCTCTCTCTCTCTCTCAACACCGATGAAAGTGGAAATGGTTAAATAAATTGAGTTAAAATATATTTAAAGCTAAATGAAAAAAAACACTTCTCCTGCCCGGTCGGAGTACTTTTTGGTTCTCCAAAACAAAAATAATTAAAATAATTTTTTAGAATTTTTTATTGTACAATACACGGCATTTTATCTCTTTAAATTGAGTTCTAATCTGATAAAAAAATAAAAAAGAGTAGAAAATTTTGTTAGATACCACTCCATTAACTGACTGGTATTTAACAAATTCTACCTACTACGCTTATCTACTTGGTTTAATCTAATAAATTCTATTAATTTTGGAACCAATGCACCCGTAAGGAAGGAAAGCAATGCTCCTCAAACCAGTTTAGGAGGTCATTTATCACCACAAAAAAGAAGACCTACCATTCGAAAATTAAAGAGAAAAAAGAATAATTCGAAATTATATGTAACGGAAGATACTCATATTGAAATGATAAATTAAATTTGGTTAACACACTTGAATAACAGAGATATATCTCAGGTTGAAAAATCAGGAGTTAATAATCTCGAATTCGAGGTTCGAAATCGTCAATTTGATCAGAGAAATATTATTTCTATTTTTTATCTCGCTTAAGATTAGTCAAGTGCTAGTAGCCCTAAATACCAGAGGTCTTCCAGAGCATCGAAAAAAATATTGAAATGACAGGATGGAAAATCAAATTTATTAAATAAACAATAATATTTCAAATGAAAAAAACCTTTGATTCGAAAATTATTAATGAAATATTATTTTTAAGAAATACTAATCCAATAAACAAAAATAATTAAAATAATTTTTTAAGAAGTTTTTATTGTACAATACATCGGATTTTATCTCTTTAAATCGAGTTATAATCTGATAAAAAAAATTAGAAAATTTTATTAGATATCATTCCATTCCATTAAGTGACTGGTATTTAATAAATTCTACCTACTACGCTTATCAAGTTGGTTTACTCTAATAAATTCTATTAATTTTCGAACCAATGCACCCGTAAGGAAAGCAATGCTTCTCAAACCTGTTTAGTAGGTCATTTATCACCACCAAAAAGAAGACTTACCATTCGAAAATTAAAGATTGAAAAAAAAATCCTCAGCTCAAAAGTTATATGTAATATACGGGTTTAACACAGATCGTGATAGGATGAAAAATCAGATTTATTAAAAAAAATAATGTTTTAAATAAAAAATCTTTGATTCGGAAATTATAAATAGAATATTTTTTAAGAAATATTAATCTAGTAAACAAATTAGAGAGCAATGAGATTTTTGAAATATCTATTTTGACAAGAACTTAATATATTAAGATTTTTATGAGAAAGACTATACCTCGATCGGATATACTTACTAGTCCTAGTAAGTATCATACCATTATTATTTTTTACCGAAATGATGCTACTTACGTTGATTAGGGAGTAGTTGATGAAATAATTTGCTCTTTATTATTTGATTGGACAAGAAGAAATACATTAAAAATATAAATTAATTTAAACGTATGACATGGAAACAATGTGAAATAAAAACAATATTTTCTCCTCGAAAATAGGAGAAATTTTCTTAAAGTATTTTTTTTCTAATCAAACGGTTTTTTATTGCCGAACACAGATATTAAGCATTATATTTAAAAAAACAATCATGAAACAAAAATAGTATCGAAAAAATTGTAAACGTATAAGTTCAAAAATAATTATAGATGCAAATTTAGAAATAAATGAAATTTAATAGTGTATTTTAATTTAAGATAAATTGATTTTTTTATAATGTCATAATGATATCTTCTAATTACTTTGTTTGAAATTTATTGTCAAATCTTAGTTTAGTGGTGGATTTACTATTGTATTTTTTTTTTCGAAGTTAAAACTTTACAACATCATATTATTACCCTTTGCCCATCTCCTTTGATGTGGAACCGGATATTAAACTGTACAAACATCTTTTTTTTAAGTGTACAAACATCTGGACACAAAGTGTACAAACATATATATTACACATCCTCATACAATTAATTAATGTACATATTGTATGCGGATCCCGGATGTGTGTGGGCTTCCCCTTACGGATTCTTTATCTGGCCTTAAGGGTATTTATCAGGTCGGATTGACTTAAAAGAATTTCACGATTCAAATCGATTCAATTTTAATTGGATTAAATCGGAACATTAGTCGGATCGAATCCGAATCAATTCGAACATAAATCCGATCACCTACGGGTCGAGTACGGATTTTAATTTTTCGAATCCGATTCAATCCGATGATCCAAACTTTTATGTATTTATTTTATTAAATTTAAATTAATTTATTCTTAGTAAGAATTTTATATTATTTTAAAATTATAATATATTAAAAATTTATATTTATATTCTTTAAATTCATTACAAACTATTAAAAAATATCTTTATTTCTTTTTTAAAATATAATTAATATTAAGTATTATAAAAAAATTAAAAATATAAAAAAAATTAAACTAATGACCTAATCCGATCTAATCGGACCTAATGAAATTCAGGTTGGATCGAATTCGATGACTAATTTATCATCAACCCGAAAAAAAAATCAATCGGGTTGAATCGAATTTGGGATTGGGTCGGATCAAACTTGATCCGTGAACACTCCTACCGCCCCTTCACGATTGGACATTGCAATTATTTTATATAAATATTATAAATCTTCTATTAGACATATTAAACATTAAAAAATTTATACTTAAGGTACGCATCTACTTTTTTAACCATGTTTCAAATCTTTGCTCCAACATAATTTTAGGATTTAATTCATTTTTTTTATAAGATATATATTCTTATATAGATATACTAATTATTAATACAATAATATCATATACTATTAGTTAGGTACTAATTTATCAATTTATGATGTAAACTTTATTATAGTAAAAAAGTAGAGGTTTTTAAAAAATATTAAAAAATTCAAGAAAGTTAAGAAATTATCTAGGTTGATTTGGTCAGCCCGTGTGAGCTGCCCAAATATCATGTTTTACATGGCACGATTTTTTCGACCATGACAAAATTACTGAAATGAGCAGTCAAATGTAACTTGATTGGTATCCGGTCCTTGTGATTTATGGGTTGTTTTGTTGTTCAGCTTGTGATCGACTTTTAATCATAAAGACTCGTGCATTATATTAGAAGTGTGCAAAGACTCTGTATATTGTTACTTGTTTAACCTAAACTTTATATTTTTTTTTTGTTTGATCTGGCCTAGTTATTTTTGTTGGATTGAAGGCCACAAACTTTCGCATTTTCTTATACTTAGCCTTATAATATTTTTTAACAAAATTATTATATTAGATATGATAAACTCGTATGGTTAATATCTTTAGTACTTAAAAGTATAAATATAAAACATAGACATTTTTCTATGAGTTGTTAACTATTACTATCATCAAATATATTATATAAGAAAATAAAATTATTCAATGATGTGATCTAGCTAGACTAGCAAACGTACTACTCGTTCAAATAATAAAGTACAAGAGCAAAGATGTCGAACCTACAAGGACTAATGTAATATAATATATCTAATTTAAAACTTAATAGATATAATTCAAATTGGGAAGAGTTTGATTGTGATTGAAATATGAATAACAGAAAGTTAATAGATAGAAAAGATAATATGAATAACAAAAAGTTAACAAATTGAGGTAGAAAATATAATAGATCAGAGAAATTAAGGTACTTTGTTTTACCACGAGGTTAGATTAAATTAACTTTGAGGCATATGTTGAATCTAATGATGGATAAAAAATTATTAAAGTTATGATCTTCTAAGCAGGTGCAATCATCTATCTTATTTTCACATTAATTAGGGTGTTCATACAATGATGCATTAACGATGCAATTCATAAAATTTTAACTGCTTAAATAAGTTCAATCAACAAGCCACACAATTTATGACTATCAAATGAGCAATCTAAGTTGTGATATCAATTATTTCGACTTTAATTCAAAGATCAATTTTTTTATGCGATTAAAAATATCAAAACTAATTAAACTAAATATCAATAATTAATATAAATGATCATCACACAGAAAGAAGCATTAGAAATAACATAGGGTTCCACAAAGGTTTTCTAGTACAAACTACTCCATAGAACTAAAAATTAACATAAAAAATAGAGAAGTTCATCCAATCAGAAAAGAAAAAAGAAATAAATTGCAACTCTTCGAGAATAACACGTGGCACCCTTCTAACAAGTACACTGCAACCTTCAACTTGATTTCAATCCTTAGAAAATTTCATTTTTTTCTCTAGCATCAAACTCTCAAATAATTATCTCAACTCTCAAGTATCATGTTTATAGAGTTGAGGATTATTTTGAATTTTCAAAATTTCATCTTAAACTCTTATTTTGATTAAAATCCAAAGTTGCTTTTACAACTTGATAATGATAGTTGAGAAAGTGTTTTAGTTTTCAAATTTTGTGATTTCAATTTTCACGGATCGTGACAAAAGATTTCAAGCCGTGATCGAGACTTGTGAAAGCAATTTCACAGTTGTGAACAATATTATGATAATTGATCCTCATATTGTCATGATATACTAAATCCATTTCACGATCATGATTGAGACATTTATGATGTTAACTTTATTTCATTTCACGGTTAGTGAAAGCAATTGATGACCGTGATTGAGATTCCGAAAATCAATCATCTTCATGCCACGTCCCATGAAATGGCTTATCATGACCCTGATATTTAAGTAGTAAACTTCGTTAACATCCACACTGATTTTAGATTGTGCTCACTACATCGCAATTAGACATTA
Organism: Pontederia paniculata; assembly: GCA_001647135.1. NCBI lineage: Eukaryota > Viridiplantae > Streptophyta > Magnoliopsida > Commelinales > Pontederiaceae > Pontederia > Pontederia paniculata. The sequence goes on along the minus strand of LTAE01002454.1, from coordinate 11,103 downwards.
CCTATAAATCTATATTAACTCTTAAAAATTATCATTTATTAAATTACCAACAATGTGCATTGCTTTTATTAGTATGTATCCTAATGTGCCTAGCAATCTCTATTATCTTACTTAATAGATAAAAGAAGATAAGGGTTATTTTAATTTTTCTTTCCTGAACTATCGCGAAATTTTAGATCTACCCCTTAATTATAAAACTAAGCAAAGTAGGTTTAAACTTTTTTTGATTGGCCATTTTTATCCAATCTTCTTATTTTGAATTTACTCAAATTATTAATTTATTAAATTATCAATTTACCCTCCTCTTCTCTCCTCTCTCCTCTCTCTCTTTCCATCTATCCTCTCTTTCTTTCTCTCTCCTCTCTTTCTCCTCTCCACGAGCACCAACGTGCTGCTCGCTTGTGTGAGCTCACAAAGAGAGATGAGCGGGTGGAGTAATTTTTTTTAATTAGGAGGATAAATTGGTAATTTGATAAATCAAAATATTTTGAGTAAATTCAAACTAGATGGTTGAATAAAATTGGCAAATAAAAAAAAGTTTAAATATACTTCTGCTCAATTTTATAATTTAGAGTAGATCTAAAATTTCACGATAGTTTAGGGTAAGAAAATAAAATAACCCAAAAGATAAATAAACAGCGTACAACTTTTACTAAAATATCCTTGAATAAAATAATTAAGTTTCCAAACTTATATAAATTTATTTTAAATTTCGTGAACTTGAATCGCAAACATATACCCTAATCTCATAAAATTTATACACCAAACAAATAAATTTATAAAATAAATAGTATGCAATATTCTAAAAATAATAATAATAATAAATTTAACAATAATAATTATTATTCTAAATTGTTATTATATTGAATAATTAATCTTAAATTATCTATTATTTATAATATCAAAATAATCTATTATAATTAATTAGTAAACTAGTATTAAAGTTAATAGAAATAATAATAATCTATTTAATGATGATGACAAAAATAAAAATGTTACTATAGTGATTTAATAATAATTATACTATTAATAAACATTATAATATTTATTTATTTTTATTATCTATTTAAATAAAATTTTAAAGCATGAATATGAAAAAAAATTAACATACTGCCACCCAAGTGATAGTGTGAATTGCCACATCTCGAGGAATATACATTGTTTGACGATGTAGATTATTTATGAATTAAAATAATTGAACATGATAATATGATGAGTTTAAATAATTTAGGTAATGTGAAAAAATTAACTTTATAGAAACTCTCACTTAATATTCTAATCTGAGCAAAGTTTGCATTTTTTACTTGTCACCACCATGACCGAGTTTGATAATTCAAATCAACATTTTGAAATTATGTTTCTAACTATATTTTAACTTTAAACTAAGTGCAATTTTTCGATGACTTTGTTTATTCCTTCCTATATTCTTAGACAACAAATATCAAAAGTTTGAATAGTTTTTTAAATCAAAATATAACTATGAATAGTTTAATAAAATGATGCATGATATATGAATTAACAAAACTAAATTAAATATACTAACAAAATATGATAAAATCTACATGCAACGATCTAAATATTAATGGTACTAAAATTACGAATGAACTCATAATGAGTGTTTTAAGAAAAAAAAAACTTATTTTATTTTCTTCTATTATATCTATATAGTCATATACAAACAAATTGTTAATATAATGTTCACCTATCGGTAGGAATTTATCACAGTAACTTAATATTTTTTTAAAAGAATTGTAATGCTAAAATATGAAAAAAGTTTGAAAGTTTATTATTTTTCTCTTTCAATATTTTTTTTGCCAAAATCGATAAAAAATAATTAAAAATACATAACTTGTATGCATTTTCGAAATTCGTGAAACAAAAAAATTGAACTTTTCATCTCAGTACGAATTGTCCAAATTAAAAAAATCATTTAAATTTAAATCATTCGTTCTGAGATGAAAAATCAAAATTAATCATTTCACAGTGCAATGCTTAAAGAAGTTGTATCTTCATTAAATTCATCGTTTATTGAACAAATAAAAGTTTGGATCATATCTTCAATAAAAATCAAAGTTGTGTTTTTTTCTTATATTTTTTCATATGTATATAACATTAAAGGCAAAAAGAAAAAAAAACACTAAACAGTAAAATGATAGATACTTGCAAGTATCATCATCCTGCAAATTGTGGAAGCTCAAAAACCATTTGTACACAATTTGGAAGCTCGAAAATGTCAGCAAAATGCCACACTTTGTCGATTTTTCATATCCCTTCCTGTGGATGCATCCCACGTCCTTGGCACAATGTAGCAATTCTTGCACTCTTTTCTTTCAGTCAAAACAGCTTGCCTTCTTTCAACTCAATTATCAAAAGACTGGTGATTCTGTGATCAAAGGTTTCCCCAGTTGAGATTGAATTCCCACGGTCTGTCGATAACGTGAAACAGTTGATGCTCCAGCATGGATGTGTTCCTTCGGTGAACTACTGCAGCCAATTACAACATTAAATTTCTTAACCTAAGAATCAGGATAATAGAAACGAGTATTACCAGTAAAACTATTAAATGTTGCTGAACAAAGAAGTTTCTTGATATTGTCCCATTTATTTCTCACATTAATTATTTAACCTTGCATCTCAACTTATTTCTTCATCAATAGGTACCTCAAAGATGGCAAATATGTTCATCCATGTCAAAGTAATGCTTCAGCCATGGCTTTGATTCTGCACTTCTTGCTGTCTAGTGCTATTACCATTTTCACCTTCTGCAGGAATTCTTGATTCTTGCCTGAGTATATTATCATTTTGTCTCTGTGCCAACCGAAGATTGCGCCTAGCCCTCCATCTCAAATACTCAATAAGTAAAGAATTTGTACTTATAGCAATTCCAAAACCAGTGAATGATGATAGCAGAATTGAGAGAACAGGGGCAACTGTTAGCTGTGAGATTATGAAGACAAGAAACTGAACGTAAGCAATCTGGAAGATCCAATGATCAAATCAACAGTGGCTGTCACATTTATTTGAGAAAATTATCTTACCACATTATAGAAGATATGAGCAAAGAGGATTACAATTGCAAACTGAAAAGATGCATAAGCCCAAATGTAACTCCGGCCAACTGCGAAAAGATTTTAACTAGTGAATAGCTATCAACAGTAACTGGCTAAAAGTATCCAAATAAAATGAAACAAGAAATCACAAAGAAAATTAATTCATTGTTGATACAAATAACAAAAAAGATATTATCCTTTCATAAAATGACAAGGCACTCCAACTACCTGAACATGTACATATTTCTTTCTTCTACTAGAAGATTAGGGATGGCATGGTATAAAAATAAGCAAGGGCGTACTAGTTTACTCCAATGACCATCAAAGTAACAGGGTGGGTAAGCTACGCAAAAAAAGAAATGGGGAAACAAGGATTCTTCCATGCACATAGTTGGAAGAACTCCGTACTTTATCATAATTTACAATAAAAGATCTAGCCTTGACCATATTCTAGCTAATAATGATTAGTTGTTGAATGGTGGTTGAGACATAGAACAAAAGTAATTGTGCCCAATTTCCATCGTCAGTGTATTACAAAGTCTCCATAAACTCAGCACCAATTTTGGCCATATAGGAAGAGAGAAAAATCACTATAACTTATAAGTCGTATGGGCTAACATAAGCATGCAGATAACAAGCTGAAGAATATCCAAAGATGAAGTATCACAACTTACCCATTGTTGAAGCTATCATGGAAGAAAGGAGACCTAGAACACAAGAGAAAGGCAAAGATATAGCAAGAGCACGTGAGTGCAAATCAGTGACCTGTTCAATTGAAGGTGTTATTTCAAATCATGTGATGCCAACTCCTAAATAGAAAAGAATTAACATAAGGTCAAGAAGTAAAAGATGTAAATTCTTACTAAAAGTTGTTCCAAGAAGCAAAAATAAGCCAGCATGCTAACCACAACAAGAACAGGAACATCCTGCCAAACCCTGGTGTACAACAAACCAAGTTGTTAAAAATACAATAATAGTGAATTGAACATAGAAATGCAGTTGTGTTTCAAGCTACGCATGTAAAATAGCAGAGGCATAAGGGAAGTGCATATTTGCATATTTTGACATTATTGCTCATTTGTTCCCTTATGCCAAAGGGTTATTTTCTCAACCATAACTTTTGTCTACATTTAACTATAAATTATAAACTTACAAATTTTGAGTATTATCCCAATTTGTCAATCAAGTCATTCCGTTATGTGCCATCCAAAATTTTGTTGACTTATTTTTTTTAATAATCATAAAATGCCATCTTTAGCCTTCTTCAATATAAGAATTTTAAAAAATAAAATAAAAACAACAACACCATGATAAAGATATTTTCATAATTATTTAAAAAGCAATTACTAAATATTATTTTTTGCCTCTTGCTTTACTTTTAGTTTTTTTATTGAATTAAAGAAGTTAGGGTAAAAATAAAATATTTAAAAACATTAAGTTGAAGAGAATTTTGGACGGAATATGACGAAGGGACTTGAGTGATAAATCAAAATAAGTTCAAGGATCAAAATCTAGAAGTTATGATAAACCATAAGATCTATAGATAGAAGTTTGGTATGAAAGAGTGCAAAGTTTTGTAAGTTTTTAGAATTGAGAAGGTTTCCATGCATTTATAATTTTGTAGTGTTACTTTATATGAATTAGTATAAATACAAGTATGTATAAAAGATGAAGGACATGTTTTGTTGAGTTAATAAACTATATTCAAAATTTCTTTAGACTTGTTGTGTCTCTGAGGATTCCTTGATATACCTAGTTGTTTGGGGATTGGGGGTGGGTGGAGGGGATTAGCCTACTTGTCACATCCATCTGCTATCAAACTGCTATTAGAGCTCCAGTTCTTTCCATGGTTGGACGTCGTCAATGTGGTCCGAACGGCAATGTGACTAATAATGAGCGTGATCTTCATGATATTAAGATGGACGAGTTGAGGAGCCAAGTGTAACCACTCAACAACTTGAGATTATCCAAGCTATGAATTGTGATGAACAACGCCATGATTCACAAGTTGACGATGAAGAGGAATTTAATCTTTTTAATGACGATGATGATAATTCATCTATTGGAGGGTTTTCTTTTTGTGCCAACCAACATCATCAACATGGAGACTATGGCATCCGAGTTTATATCCCCAACTTCGAAGGCCAACTACATCTAGAAGACTTCATCGACTTGCTTGCTACAGTCGAACGAGTTTTCGACTACAAAAGCATCTTGGGGGGACAAGGTCAAATTAGCGGCTGAAGATTGTTAGGGGCTTCGAACAAGTGTCTGTTTTGCTCAACAAGAAGCCTTTTATTGTGCGTTTACCAAACCTAGTTTGCCCCCAATCCGTGCCGATTTTGCTGCTCCATCCGCTCCTTATCGTGGAGCACTCCAACTGCTTGAAGCGGTTACATATGGAGTGATGGAATCACTCCATCGATGACCACAACAAGTCATCCATATAACATCTCCCACTTGACCAATGTGGTCACGCAATTTCGTAACTCCCACTTGATGGTCCTTTCGAGCTTTAAAAAAGATCTGAGATAATGCATATAAGATTGAATTGCCAAAAAATTATGGAGTTTCATCAACTTTTATCGTCTCGGATTTACCATCATACACTCAAGCTGAAGGGGTTCGACTTGAGCACAAGTCTTTCCCAACCGAGGGAGAAAGATGGAGTTTCAAATCAAAATAATGCCAAATGACTTCTAATGAAATCATTAAATTCTAATGGAGTTATAATAAAACATAAAATTTATCAATAGCATGTTGATATTAAAGAGTGCAAAGTTTTATAAGTTTTAGAATTGAGAAGATTTCTTGCATTTATAATTTTGTAATGTTACTATATATATATTAGTATAACTACGGGTATGTATAAGAGATGAAGGATATGTCTTATTGAGTTAATAAACTTTATCTAAAGTTTCTTTAGACTTGATATATTGAGTTGTTTTTCTCATTGTTTTCAGGGGCTTAGCCTACTTTTTATATTCCATTCACTATCAATATTATTTGGCTTCCATTGGAAGGAAAAATTGACGAATGTAAAAATCTCATAAATAATAAATATTTGTTAAACATCAATCAGTCCATATGTCCTAGAGCTATTGGGAGAACAAATAGGAAAAATATTTGTTCATAAAAATTGGGAATCATGGACTTTTGTTCCTTGTTGAAATTGAAACCCCCTCCCAAGAGCACCAAAAATCTTGCTCTATTATAAAAGCACATGTGTGTTGCCCATCTCGATATAAAATGTTTGCTCTAATCTTTTCCATCGATAGAGAATTGAAAGCTTGCACAAGTTAGTTTGATCCATACTACTCTAGAGGACTCCAAGAATTTATTTTCCTGGGTCCAATTGTAATAATTATTTGCAGTAAAAAATAGATTGAATGTCACTACTTATTATTGAATTATTTATTATGACATACTTTGTTATGCAGTTACACTAACTAAATGACATTTTATTTTAATTTTAAGGATTCTTCTCAAGCATAATAAATCAAATATTTCATTTGGGCAGTCATTTGCAAGTGGGTCTTGGTTTATTAATTTGAAATTATTAAATTTTATTTGCTTGAATATTTCTTAAATATTTATTGTAATGCATATAATATTTGCTTATAGATGAAAAGAAACTACAATTGATTTTTTTTTCAAAAGAAAGAATAGCTAAGTATCGAGTTCAACTATGCAGCCAAATACTCCATAAATGTTGTTCAATTGACTAATAATAGCCAAGTGAAAACTCGAAGAATTGAGATCAATCGAAATTTTGATATCAATTCATTAGAATGTAGTCCAGGCTTGCAACAAATATGGGAATATCCTGTTGACATATCAAATGAAATTCGAAGAGCTTATACCAAAGCCAGTCAATTTCAATGCATTCTTAAAGAATATTCAAAGTATGGACAAAAGCATCAAAAGGGCAACATTGTGATTTAAATTGTTAGAATATTCTTAAACAAAAGATGCATCATTTTTGCCTTCTATGTTATCTATTTCACAAGAAAAAAGGGCCTTTTGGATTGAATGCATTCACTATAAATGGACTTTGAAGTTGGAAAAAAGTGATAGATGAGAAAACTTGTACATTTTTAACACATTGGAAAAGATCCGAGATTCCGAAATCTCCTCATCGAAATGTTGAAAAATGTTTTTATGGATCCCATTGATCAATCTTCACATATTCAAAAAAAGTTTGAAGAACATACATCTCAACAAGTTTACCAAAATATGATTCGATTAAAAGCTTCAATTGATGTAGCCAAATGGCTTGGATTTGAAAGATGTGCATTTAGAGGCAATGATGAAACAAAAACGACAAAAATTTCGGAATTTTTTTGTCAGTTGCTTCATTTGATTTCATCTTATAATGATGAAGTATCAAATGCTTTATATAGAGCTCTACAAAATGACTTGTACACTTCACCCATAATACAAAAAGAAAATTTGAATATCCTTTCAACTAAAGTGGAAAGTACTATTGTGAAAAAATTGGTGATGCAAAATTTTGTATTATAGATGGAGGCCCGAGACGTGTAAAAAAAGTAGCAAATGTTTAATGTATTAAAAATTGTTGACATAAATGAATATGTGAAGGAAAGATTTTTGAACTCGTTAAAGATACCATTATATCAACATTTTAAGGATGGAATATTTCTTTTTTTTTAAAAGAAGGATGGAATATTTCTTGTTCTTCCTCAGTAAAATTTTGATGTTCAAAACTTTCAGGGTCAAGGTAATGCTGGTGCAAGTAATAAGAGAGGTGAATGGAATGGATTGCAAGTGCTAACTTAAATGCGTGTCCTATTGTGCTCATTACATGACACATCATTTACAATTAGCAATGGTTGTTGCTTCAAAGGATGTAATCATAGTCCATCAGTTCTTTACGAAGTTAAGCTCTATTGTTAATATAGTTAGTGCTTCGTACAAGCGTGATGATCCATTGAAAGCTGCTCATGTAGCAAATACTGACTTTTTGTTTTCTATAGACAAGCTTCAAATTGGAAAGAGACTTAATCAATTAGCTACTTTGAAAAGACTTGGACAAACTAGGTGGTGCTCACATTTGATATCCATATCTAAATTGATTGAGATGTTTAGTGCAACATACAAAGTTTTGTTGAACATTAGTGATGATATAGCTACTTCAGATCAAGTAGATGCAACTTATGAGACATTAAATTCTTTTGACTTTGTTTTAATTTATATCTAATCAGAAAAGTTCTTGAGATTTCTCATATATTATGTAAAAAACTGCAAAGTCAATCTCAACATATTTTGCATGCAATTCATCTTGTTACATCTATTAAGTTAGTCACTCAAAAATTATGAGATGATGGTTGTGATGATTTAATTAATTAGGTGGAAACTTGTTTTTGTAAAACAGTCGGCATACCTATTCCAAATTTAAATGCACCTTATGTTACATGAAGAGAAAGAGGTTGACATTAACAAGATGACATTTTGATGGCATATTATTAGAAAATTAGCATTTTCAATTTTGTGATTGATTCTTAGTTGCAAGAATTCAACAACAAGTTCAATGAACATACTATGGAATTACTTGTTCTCGGTTCTGCATTAGATCCAAAAGAGATGCACCGATTATTTAGAATTAATCATATTTGTCAATTAGCATATAAATTTTATTCGTAAGATTTTGCTGAACATGAATTGATGCAATTAAGAGTACAATTTGAACATTTTGAAGAATTATTAAATATCTCTTATTTGTGTCTAAAGATGGTAAACATGAGGAAGTTTAATATTTATCCTCTTGTATATCGAGTGGTGACTCTTATTCTTACTCTTCCAGTTTTTACAACTACACCTGAGCGATCCTTTTCGGCGATGGAAAATAAAAAAAGTTTCATAACAAGATAAAAGATGAATTCTTCTCGAATTGCTTACTAGTTTATATTGAAAAAGAAATACCTGAAAAGTTTACTATGGATTCACTATTGAAAAATAAATATAAGTTTTTTTTTCTTTTACCCACCCCCTCCCACACACACACACACACACCTCTGTCAATTTGTAATCCAAGGTCTGTCCCTGCTTATGTTAAATATAAGGTATGCAACTCAAGTGGTCGTTGGTCACAAAAGAACTCAAAGCAACGGCCTACCTATAATTCTATCATTTTTTTCCTTTTGTGAACAACTAAAAATAGCATTGTCGATGTCACAAAGAGTGAAGGTGTAACCCCCCAAATCTCATACCCAGTTATCTCCCTACTTAACCAGATTTTATCTTTCCAAAAGTATTATCTACTCAGATTTTATTTCCCCAAAAGATACTCCCTTATCTATGAAGGGAGAAACCAGAAATTTGATTTTGAAATTCAAATTTAAATTTGAAACAAAATTCAGATTTGCCCATAAAACTTGGACTCCTAAGTTATAAATACATCCGCTCAGAAATTTCGTTCTCTTTTCCCTAGCTGGCACTAGCTTTCGTCTCTCCCTTTGCCTTACCCAAGAGATGTTAAGGTAAGGCTGAAAAACTCTCCTTTGTGATGATTGATCATCTCCGAACCAAGGAAAAGTTGTAGGAGAGGAATCGCTGCAGAGGAACGACGAGAACGCGTGAAGAAATCGACACAAAAGCTTAGACCTTAAAGTGTGTATCGTGGCGGATCACTAGTAAATTTAAATTCCACATTTATTGATCATCTCTAGGCTTTTAACCAGATTTTTCATGACCATTATACCGTTCATGGTTTAAATCGTTTTCTCCACTTTTATATCATCTTGATTCATGCCTAATCTTATTTCGAAATTGGTTAATCACGTACCCAGAATCTAAAGTTTCTACTCTTTTATATCTAAAAATCGTATGGTTTCGGATTCTGATTTCAATCGGATAGACTGGATGCAGACTTTCCTGTACCATCACGGCCGTGATGTTATTTAACGGCCTGTGAAGACCGTGTTCACGGTCGTGACAACCTTGTCACAACCCTTGATGACATCTCACGGTCGTGACACCCATGTCACGACCCGTGAGAATGCGTCCAAACCCGAACCGTTTCGGCATCCGACCGTGACATCGAAGTCGCGGTCGTGATGACCGATTTCACGGTCGTGACACCGGTCACGACCCGTAACCATACGGTCACGGTCGTGACACCCCAATCACGGTTCATGACCAGTATGCGTATCGAGTCGGGGTCGCGATGGTGAACCCTCATGATCGTAGACCGTCGTACGAGTGACTTACAGCCCGTGATGCCATATCACGGCCCGTAACCACCACCAAGCGGAATGGCTTCAAGGTCGTGATACTTTTCACGAACCAGGATGAACGTAGCTACTTCCTATCACGGTTGTGACTCACGAGTCACGGCCCATGACCTGAAGAGGAGAACAACCCTGACGGTTCACGGGGTGTGATGTCCTGTCATGGCCCGTGACACTTGTCACAGCCGTGACATAGTCGTCACGACCCGTAATGTACCAACCCTAAGTCTAACATGACGGATCACGGGGCGTGATGTCCTGTCACGGCCCATGACACTTGTTGTCATGGCCATGACACAGATATCACGGCCCGTGACGTACTTACCCTAGATCATTTTCTCATTTAATAATATGGATAAATTGTAGATCTCCATTGTCGAACATTACTTATATTATATCCTTTGATGCTACGTTAAGGACATATATTAGATATCACGTAAGGGTAACAAGACTAAATATTGCAGTTGCCATGTGTACCACTGGGAGCTACTGTTGATCGTTCTTATATCGTTAGGGGCGGGTGACCTAGCTGCAGCTTCCCCACTTTGCTCCTGTTGCTTGGAGAGCTCCCCTCCTTGTAACAAAGAGGATACTCAAGCATCCTCCCCACTTGATGGGCATCTTGTTGTTGTCACGGCTGGTACCCCCGTTGACCTTTATTGTTATTTATCATGGCAACCCAGAATATAGATTTTACCGGATCGTATGAGCTCTGAACCATTTGGCTTCATGCTTTATGAGCTCTGTACCGAATGAACCTGAAGGCACATGAAATTATTAATGGGACAAGTCTAACTTAATCA
>LTAE01002453.1:24668-43858 GCA_001647135.1 Pontederia paniculata | reverse complement strand
GCACTATACTTGCACTAACGGCTAGTTTTCTGAGAGAGATAATTAGGGCTTTAGTGCAGAGTATATATTGTAATCCCAAGAGTCTTGGGAAGTAACTTTGGCTAACTTTAGGTAAAATACTGAGCGTGTGCTTGAGTGAGTGAAAGCCTTAGTTCCCCTTGTGTGAAGGGTCCAAGAGCTCTTGAGAGAAATTTGTAAGAGGTTGTCTCCTTGTCCTCGTGCAAGAAAGGAGAAGTTGTAAGGGAGCCTTCGCCCTTGAAGAAGGAAATAGTGATCTCCGGAGATCTTTGTGCAAGAAGACCGGAGCGGGGACGTAGGCCTGGAGTTCGGCCGAACCTCGTCAACAAACCATGTGTTTGTGTTTGTTTGTTTTCTCTGATCTCTCTCTCTATCTACTTGCTTTTGCATTTTGTATGCTTCTGCTACAACTCATCTAGGTTAAGTAAAAGAGAGAAAAAGTTTTATACACCAATTCACCCCTCCTCCTCTTGGTTCCATCCAGATCCTACATTAATAAGTTGTTATGTATGTGATGAGTCTCGATTCAAATCAAGGATAACTTCTAATAGTTACTAGAAGAATATTCCTGTTACAATATTTAGATATTTTTCCATTATTTGAAGAACGCAATGCTTATTTTTATCTATGTGATGGCATGCTAAGGTGGTGCAAAGAGATCCATCAATTGTGATACATCCTTCAAATGCAGAAGCATGAACTAATTTTGACACATGTTATCCTAATTTTGTTGCAGAGATTCATAATATCAAATTAGGTCTTTGCATTGATGGTTTCAATCCATTTGGGGCTTCAACAACATCATATTCATGTTGACCTGTATTTATTACTCCTTATAATCTACCACCAAATATGTTCATGCGTACGGAACACACAATTGTTACTTGCATGATTCCTGGTTCGAAGTCGCTGAGCAAGAGTATATATGTGTATCTTAGGCCTCTAGTTGATGAATTTAAAATGTTATAGGAGAATGAAACTTTTACATATGACAAATAAAAAAAGAAACATTTTGTAATGGGAGAGGGACCATTGTGGATGATTAATGACTTCCTTGCATATGTAATGTTAAGTGAATGACGCACTAAAGGGAAACTTGCATGTTCACTTTGTGGAAAAAACACATAGTTATTTTACATGAACAATGGTAGGAAAATGTATTGATTTGATTGCCATTGAATGTTCTTGTTCATCGAGCACTCTATGTGACGTGATCGAAATTCATTCGTAAGGTAACTATGAAAAGAATTTACCAATAATCAGAATGAGTAGTCTTGAACTATTATCAAAAGTTAGTGTGACTGGTCCTATAACTTTTGGGCCGAAAGCACACACAATTCGACCATTTGGAATTGATAATAATTGAAAAAAGAGAAGTATATTTTAGGATTTACCATATTAGTCCTCAAATCTAATGTGTCATATTCTAGATATTATACATGTGGAAAAATATATATGATAATATATTCAACATTATGATTGACATAAAAGATAAAATAAATAGTAATATGAGCTCTAAAAAGGATTTGAAGCTCATATGCAAATGTTCGAAACTTGAGTTGGTTCATCAAAATAAAAATTGCGGTGAAGAAAATGGAAAATGATTGTCACGTATTTATGTAAATATTAATTCCAATTATTTCGAGTTGCCTGAACACATATGGGAGACACTCATTGAATTCAACATATTCTTTAAAAAAAATGTGTGCATATAACATATGTAAAGATGATGTGATGTGTTTGAAATCATCAACTATAATTACCTTATATTTTTCATTGCTATAAAAAACTTAAAAACTAATTTTCAATTATTTTCTATATGTTTTTACATGTTATGAATAATATTTCTATATACTATTACAGGTTATGACTCCTCATGGTTGTGGGAGAGCTCATGGGAGCAGCATGACTCGTGGCACACCACCTAGGGACGATGAGCCCTTGATTGGTCTCGACACTCATACAAGTAATATTCCAAACACAATTATAATGACATCATTGCTCTTAGTTAACATTTATTATTGCTAACATTATTTCAGACAATGTTCACGTTGAATCTTCATCATCCCAATGGAATCCTTACAAATGGCATACCATCTACTGGGGTTACGATGGATGACAAAAATTATCCATGAGTTGATAATTGTTGATTTATTAAAAAAACATATTTTTTATGAATAAATATAAAATGACATGCATTAACTATACTAGTATGTTTCCATCTCGAGTTGTATTCATTGTGACATCATAGAGTTCGTTCTATCGAGACTTCTATTAGGCTATACTCGTTGGAAGGACATCTTGTTGCCTTATCGGGATGACATGTACAATGCATTTAAGGTAAAATTATTTTATTTTCATTTTAAATTGGGTTTACAAAATAATATCAAGTTTTTTTTAGTCCAAGTATAAATGGGAGAAAGGCCTTTTAGATGTTGTAATAAGGAAGATATTCAATATTGTAGCTTATACTCGACCCAGAGGAGTGTTATTCAACTACCGTTGAGATGCAAGACTTGCCATCGATGACAACATTCTTGAAGCAAAACACAAGCCTGCTCCACATATTTCAGAAGAAGTTTGGTCTTCTCTTTGCAAAATTTGGTAAGTAATATTTCAATCAGATCTTTATTTTTTCAATACTTATCATTTTGCATACAGGGCGTTACCTAAATATCAAGAGAAGTAGTAATCGAGAAAAATAATAGATTATCTAAATCGAATACGGCACGTCATTACGGAGGCTCCATTGGGTTTATAGAGCATACCAAAAAAATGTTAGTTTTTTTTAAATCATCATAATTTTGAATCTTATCATAAAATAGTTCTATTAAATTGTCTAATATGTCATATGTGATTGATGTAGGAGTCATCGAGTGCCGACAAAATTGACTTTCGAACTGTGTATAAAGAAGTTTACATGAACAAGAAGACCAATCATTTCGTCTAGGAGCAAGCGAAAAAGAAACTAGTATACTTTTGTAACACTCATTTAAATATTTCTCCAAAAGTTTTTAGTATGGAATAAACTATTTTTATCAGCAAAATGATATATGATTTTGCTTATGACTGAGAAGTACCAAGATAATGTTGACGCATATCTCGAAGTCGATGAGAATGTATGGAAAGAAGTGGCAGGACTTACTAACGAGGGACGATTTTGTGGGTTAGGTAGATTATGTTCACGAGCAAGTGCTTCTTTTGTCTCTAATCCTTCGTGCAGTTGATGCGTAGTAATTTAGTCATGTTTTCATATAATTTTCATCTTAGTTTTATGCATTATGTTAGCATACACATCCATTTTATATAATTTCACTTATTTTTTTTATTTTATGGAGTCAGAGTCTATATAAATGGTATTTGTGCATGTTCACGACATATACTAACTCATCGGGAGAAGGCCACCGGAATCTAGACTAAAATCAGAGTTAGAATAAAAATTTTAGAAGTACTAAGATTCAATCACAGTCGTGATAGGCTTGTCATGGACCGTGAAATTAACAAGGAGAAGAATAACATTTCGGTCACAGTCATGATTCCTAGATCACGGGCCAATACTTCCTGAAAGAAATACTATCATTCGGTCACGTCCGTGTCGTGGGCGTGACGTGCTGAATCTGTTCGGTCACAACCGTGATACCTCCTTCACGGGTCATGACGCGTTATGAAGAAAAAAAATTAATTGTTCGATCGTGACCGTGATTCCCAGATCACGGGTCGTGATGCATGTGCGGCCATTACATTACTCTTCGGTCATAGTCGTGACGTACACCGCGTATAAAGCCAACCTTCGGTCGCGATGGTGACATTATGTTATGAGTCATGACAATATTTGTCACGTGCGATCAAAGGTCATTTCAAGTCTATTTTCGATGATCGTGATTTATTTTGAAGTTTGATCTTCCCCTAGACGATTTCCTTGAAGTCTAGAGTTCTTCCTACCTATAAATAACCCTCAAAACCTCATTTGAGGGGATGCTTGGAGCCTGGGAGAGTCTACAGAATGAGAAGACTAGGATTTTGGAGACGATAATCAAGAACTTCAAGGTGTAATTATTCTTTATTAATTTAATTATAAATATTCCTATTATATCTTCTCCCACATATACAAAGGATGAACTCCAATGTTGTAATCTAGGGTTATTTCTTGTGGAGAACTTTTTATGTAAAAAAGGGAAACTGAGAACCCTTAATCTTGTCAATATTAAATCTAGTTAGTTTTTCAGTCTCCGGTGCATGCTTTGTTGGGGTTCTTTTTAATACTTTTCCTTGATCTATGATTTATGAAAGAGTTATCATCTTGGATAAGAATAATATATTTGTGATTCATTGGATTTTGGAATTATATTTTTTTTATATTGCACGCCACATCTAGTATCAACTTGGATAGAAACGTTGGATGTGAAGTATGTTGATTTAGCATCCTGGATAGGAACAATCCCCAGTCTAGGTTTTACAATTGAATGCAATTCAAAACCCTAATAGGAATATTGGCATCCTGAATAAGACCAATTATTTTTATTAGACTTGATTTAGTTGATACATCCTGTATAGGATATCTGAATTCAGTAGAATCTAATCCTATTGAAAATTGCTAAAAACTGAATTTGATTAATTAAAACTTAGATTTTTCTTTACATTATTCATCCTTGTCGAGTCCCCAAGTCATCAAAATTATGACGCTTCATTGTTAAATCTTTACCATTGTTTCACTATTTATTTTATTTTGATAAACAATTAAATCATCAAAACCAATGTACCCCTCTCATTGATGTATTGTGTTAGACAATGATAGAATAAATTTCCCGTGGGATCGATACTCTACTCGCTTTCTCTATTACTTGATATGATTAGTGCACTTGCTAGCAATTTTACATGTATACTTAGCACACATCAAGTTTTTGGCACCATGGTCGGAGAATTTTATTTCTACCTTTTCTTAATACTCTAGATTAATTAAGAGTTTTAAATTTTCTTTCCGTAAAACTTTACTTCTTGTGATTTTTCAGGTTTATCTCATATCAAGAAGTAGCACACATTTTGGACATTGTGCCTCACGTGACACGCTCTCAAGCTAGACAGTTAGGAGCAAGTCTAGCATTTGATCCAGAAATTGAGAAGACAACCCGAAGGCTAAGGAGAGAAAAAAAATGGTTGATGAGAACATTATGCAAACAACAACAAAGTTGTGGTTCCTGGAATAACCGTGAGGGACAAGGTGTCCTCAAAATACAAGAACACGTAATCTAGCGTGGTCCTGTCAGCAATCAACGTAAAAAATTTCGAAATCAATCGTCGATTGTCCGGATGGTGCAAGAATGCCAGTTTGGGGGAGCGCTCAACGAGAATTCATACACTCACTGGATAATTTTAACAGGATGTGCAACACTTTTAGATGTAATCATGCGATGAAAGATGTTGTAAAGCTGACTTTTTCCCTTTTCTTTGAGGGACAAAGCATCAACTTGGCTCAGTATTCTTCCTATTAGAGCTATAGCAACTTGGGAGCAGTTCATCGACAAGTTCATCACAAAATTCTGTCCACCACAGAAGGCTGCGAAGATGGGGAGCGAGCTGAGATCGTTCAAGCAAGATGATGATGAGACCTTGTACGAAGCATGGGAAAGGTACAAGGAAGTCCTAACAAAGGTGCCTGACCATCGGATCCCTCTCTAGCAGATCCTTGAAGGTTTCTATAATAGACTCTTCCAAGAAGACAAGGACAAGTCGCACGCATATGCTGGAGGCTCGATTTTAGGAAAGAAGATCCTAGAGGAGTTATATGACATTATTGAAGATGTGGCTTTAAATTCATGGCAAAGTAGGAGGTCCCAAAAACTGAAAACCAAAGGAGTCCAAATGTAGAGCAGACAGTGAACATCGAGGTACTGGCACAATTGTTTGAGATGTTGATGACCCGCGTTACTCCCTGATGCGAGCTATGTGGAGATGGCCATTTTATAAAGAATTTCCCCATGGTAACAACTCGGATGTTACAAAATTTGAGAATGCTAACTTTGTGGCTGGATCTTTCCCTAGGAACAATAATCCTTTTAGCAATAACTACAACCCGGGATGGAGGAACCACCCAAACTTAGCATGGGGGCAAGGAAACAACATATTCAACCCTCCACCACAGAGTTCACAAGAACATCCTATTGAGACAAAGAGAAATATGGAGGACTTGCTGACGAAGTTTATGTCAACAGTGGAAGCAAGATTGCAAATCAGGATGCTTCCATTCAGAATCTAGAGATGCAGATTGGCCAGTTGGCCAATATTGTTGCAAGTAGAGCACCAGGAGCTCTACCCAGCAATACTGAGTAAAAACCAAAGGAGGAGACAAAAACCATTTCTACCAGGAGTGGCAAGCAACTGAAGGACCCAAGGTTGCCTACCGATCTACTTGTTGACGAATATGAAGGTCAGAAGAATGTTGAGGAGATAGCCGAGTCCAACCATTTGGAAGTGCAAAATAATAAGGGTAAGCAGATTGCTGGAGCAAATAAGGAAAATGTGATATCTCTGCCTTACCCTCAGAAGTTCAAGAAAGAACATAAAGATAAGCAATTTTCAAGATTTCTTAATATTTTTAAACAACTTCACATTAATATTCCCTTTTATGAGGCTTTGAGACAGATGCCCAGTTATGCCAAGTTCATGAAGGAGGTCTTGTCTTATAAGAGGAGTATAGCGGAAATCAGATTGGTGAAGACAAATTCTAGTTGTGGTCCTGAGAAGAGGAGCAACCTACCAATCAAAAGGAAGGACCCAGTCAACTTCACCATCACTTACACCATAGGGGATTTTTATTGCTCCAAAGCTTTATGTGATCTTTGAGCAAGTATTAATTTGATGCCCTACTCAGTATTTCTGAAGCTGGGTTATGGGGAATTAAAGGCATCAAATGTTTTTCCACAAATGGTCGACCAGTTTGTAAAGAAGGCCAGAGGAATTGTATATGTATTGGTAAAGGTGGACAAATTTGTGTTTCCTGTTGATTTCATCATCATGGACATGGAAAGTGATGATGATATTCTCATTATCTTGGGAAGACCTTTTTTGGCCACAAGAAATACACTGATTGATGTACAACAAGGCAAGTTGACCCTTAGAGTCGAGGATAAAGATTTGAGCTTCAAAATGGCCCGCGCACTAAAACAACCTAATATGTATTCCTATTATCTTTTAAACACCTATGAAGAAGATCACTCAGATCTGTTGGATGACATAGTACCTAACCATCTGAAGAACACAGAGACTCAAGTATATAAGATGGAGTCAAAGAAGGAGATCAAGGAAGAGACTCAAATAGAACTTAAAGAGCTACCTTCTCACCTTAAATATGTTTTTTTAGGAACTAACTCTAACCCTGTTATTATTTCTTCTTCTCTGATAGACAACGTGGAGAAAAGGCTGCTGAAGGTCTTGAGACACAAGCAAGCTATTGCTTGGTCAATCTCAGACATCAAGGGGATCTCCCCCTCGATCTACATGCACAAGATTATTATGGATGAAAATAGCAAGCCCACATGCCAGTTCCAGAGAAGACTGAACCTGACCCTAAAGGAGTTGGTAAAGAAGTAAGTGATCAAGTTGCTGATGTAGGGATCATCTATCAGATCTTTGATAGTCCTTAAATTAGTCATGTCCAGGTGGTGCCCAAAAAAGGGGGCATCATAGTCCTAAAAAAGGTAAAGGATGGGCTAATACCACAGAGGACGGTGACAGGATGGTGGGTTTGCATCGACTATAGGAAGTTGAATGAAGCCACCCGCGAGGATCATTTAGCCCTTCCCTTTATTGACCAGATGTTAGAAAGAGTCTTAGGGCATAGTTTTTATTGTTTCTTAGATGGGTATTCAGGATATAACCATATAGTGTTTGCACCTGAGGACCAGGACAAAACAACCTTCACATGCCCCTATGGCACTATTGCTTATCGTAGAATGTGTTTTGGATTGTGTAATGCACTTGCAACTTTTCAAAGGTGTATGATGGCTATTTTTGCTGATATGAATGAGTCAATTCTTGAAGTTTTTCTAGATGATTTCACATTATTTGGTGATTCCTTTGATGATTGTCTGAATAATTTAGAGACTATGTTGAAGAGATGTGAGGAGACTAATCTTGTTCTTAATTGGGAGAAATGTCACTTCATGCTGAATGAAGGCATTGTTTTAGGCAATAAGATTTCTGAAAGGTAAATAGAAGTAGACAAAGCTAAGATAGATGTCATAGCTAACCTATCACCACCAACCACTATTAAGGGAGTCTATAATTTTCTATGGCATGTAGGCTTTCATATATGCTTCATTAAGGATTTATCTAAGATAGCAAAGCCTTTGACAACCTTGTTGTCTAAGGATGTCAAGTTCAATTTTGGTCCTTCATGTCTCAAGGACAAGCTGACTTGTTCCCTTGTAGTAGTTGCACCTGATTGGAGTTCACATTTTGAACTCATGTACGGCGTTAGTGATGGAGCCATAGGAGTTGTTTTGGGTCAACGCCGCAATAAAATATTTTGTGTTATCTATTACGTGAGCCGGACTCTTACATCTGCTCAGATAAACTACGTCACCACGGAGAAAGAATCTTTGGCTATTGTGTATGCATTTGATAAATTCTGATCTTATATAATTTGTTCTGAATTAGTGGTGTATATAGATCATGTTGCCATTAGACACATCATGACCGAGAAGGAGGCCAAACCAAGGTTATTGAGATGGGTTCTCCTCCTTCAAGAATTTGATGTGATGATTGAGGACAAGAAGGGTTCAGAGAACATGGTGGCAGATCATTTATCCGATTAAAGAACGCCCCTCTGGAAAAAGAAGACATAGGGGAAGAGTTTCCAAATGAGAAGATCTTCGGTTGTGACACACTCTGTAAGGTTTCTGATTTCTCTCGTGTATTTGCGGATTATGCTAACTTTATTTCTAGAGGATTTTTACCCAAAGGAATGACAAGTCAGCAAAAGAAGAAATTCTTTGTTGATTTCAAATATTTCATTTGGGAAGACCCCTATTTGTTTCATATTTGTGCAGACCAAGTCATTCACAGATGTGTACCCGAGGAGGAGTTTGAGAAGATTCTGAGTCACTATCATGACCAGCCAACAAGAGGACATTTTGGACAAAATAGGACTGCTGCAAAGGTTTTAGAGTGTGGATTCTACTGGCCTACGTTGTTCAAAGATGCAAATGAATATTGCAAGCAATGTGATCAATGCCAGAGGTAAGATAATATCTCTCGCAGAAATGAAGTGCCTCTGAATAGACTTCATGGGTGGAGGTCAGGTAATATCTTCTATGATATTTTTGATATCTGGGGAATTGACTTCATGGGTCCTTTCCCCAAATCGTGTAAGAATGAATATATTCTTGTAGTTATCGACTATGTATCTAAGTGGGTGGAGGCAATTGCTATATCCACCAATGATGCAAAGACA
Source organism: Pontederia paniculata (assembly GCA_001647135.1). Classification (NCBI taxonomy): domain Eukaryota; kingdom Viridiplantae; phylum Streptophyta; class Magnoliopsida; order Commelinales; family Pontederiaceae; genus Pontederia; species Pontederia paniculata. The sequence goes on along the minus strand of LTAE01002453.1, from coordinate 34,389 downwards.
GTTACTAAGTTTTTAAGGAAAAATATTTTTACTAGATTTGGGGTTCCTAGGACCATTATCATTGATAATGGGACACACTTTGCAAATAAACTATTTGATAAATTGATGAAAAATTTGGTGTGTCCCACAGACTAAGTACACCGTACCATCCACAATCCTATGGGCAAGTGGAGTTGTCTAACAGGGAACTAAAGAGAATTTTAGAAAAGACAATGAATGTATCTAGAAAAGATTGATCCCTCAAACTAGATGATACTTTATGGGCATATAGGACAGCTTTCAAAACACTCTTTGGAATGTCACCATATAGATTAGTGTTTGGTAAATTCTGTCATCTGCCTGTAGAACTTGAACATAAAGTGTATTGAACAACCAAATTTCTAAATTTTGACATAGAGAAGGCTGAGAAGAAAAAAATGTTAACATTGAATGAACTAGATGAATTTAGAACCCAAGCATATGATAACAATATGTTGTATAAGGACAAGGTTAAAATTTGGCAAGACTAACACATCAAACAAACTACATTTTTACCCAGTCATAAAGCACTCCTATGCAATAGTAGATTAAGATTATTCCCTGGGAAATTTAGGTCTAGGTGGAGTGACCTTATGTGATTAAAGAATGTACACCTCAAGGGACTATTGAATTGTTAAATCTTGATGGATATGACACCTTTTAAGTCAATGGTCAGAGATTAAAACACTATGCAGGAGACGGGTTTAAGAGACAAATCCTCGAGTTGGATCTACTGGAACCATGATTCCAACAGAGGCAAAAGTTGTACATAAATCTCTAGTTTCGAACTTTTAGGTTTTAAAAAAAATTAGAAGAGGTCGTGCAGTCACGACAGTGATATTGTAATCACTGGCCATTACCTAAGGGAGAAAAATTATTGGTTCGGTAACGATCGTGTCTGTCATGGGTCGTAACCATCGAGCGACATTGGTGTTCGCACGCCCTCTCATGCTCATGGGCCATGACACTTTTGTCACGGTCGTGACATCTGCTGTATAATGAGATTCAAACACTCGTTCGATCACAGGCCGTGTTCCTCTATTCATGGTCATGTGTATCACATGTATGATCATCATGTGTGGTTGTGGTCGTGATACCTCAGTCACAACCGTAACTTTTGATCACGACTAAGACACGGTCATAACATGAGATTTCCACTTATTGATTTCACGATTGTGACAACTGACTCATGGATCGTGAAAATTTAGTCGTGACTATTTCACCCCCGTTATGCGTCATTTACACGTATTTTTTGTTTGTCATGACCGTGACACTTGAGTCACGGCCCGTGACAAGACTTTGACCGACCATTGGATCTGAATCAATCTAACTCGTATGTTCCTGAAATGTCACAAGATTGATGAAGGATAGCATAGAAGTAATGGTCGTGAAACCTATAAAACTCTCATGACCCATCAACCGAAACCGCACCTCTTCCACCCTATTCAATGTTCTCTCTCAATTCTTTTCATCGTCGACGCCTCGCTAGTCGTCCTCCAAACCGGCAAGTACACTCTGCAACATCGCCAACGATCCTGCATCCGCTCCATCAAGTTGTCTTCTTCGACGACGCACTATGATCGACTACAACCTCACCGGCCGCCTGCATATTCGCGACCCCGATCGTGATGTTCAAATCACGGGTCATGGCATTCTGCTGAAGAAGATGAAGGAAACAAAGTGCACGGTCATGACATATTCCATCATGCTCGTGATCATCTACATCAACCTTTCACGACCGTGAGTCTCGAATCACGGACCGTGACTCTTTTTCTGTAGCAACGCATTATCCACCGATCACGGACGTGACTTCTAGATCACGGGTCATGATCTTCTGAAGCATACTTATTATCTTCATTCAGTCATAGCCATGATCATCCCCTCACGCCTGTGACGAGCGCCTGCAGCTCTTCTCCCTCCCCTATTTTGCAAATTTTTCCTATGGATGAGAGGAAGAGAAAAAGGTTTTAAGAATAACCAGTGTAGAGCAGCCAGCTGCATCTGAGGAGGAGCTGACCTCCCTTTCAGACTCGGTCCGCTACCAGAATAATGACATGAAGGTAAAGTACAGAGACCTTTCTTTTCTGGAGACAACACTAACTCGCTTTACCGATGAGGAGACCATGGAGAGATTCAATCTGCTGGAGATATACGACAGATGTTCAACAGGATCGGCATTGCTCACTTTCTTGGCTAGTCCTAGGACACATATGAGCAGCCAACATGGGAATTTCTCAGCAGCTTCCCAACTACCAAACTGGAGGGAGACGAATACAAGGTGAAAAAACTAAACTTCCAGCTCTACAATAAGAGGTTCTCTCTCTCTCCCTTAATTAATTCAATGATATTTATTAGTTTTCACATGGGGGGAGAGACATGTCCCACGAGATTTCAATGCCCGCACATTCTGAACTGCTATTACTGGAAAGCGGACCCTCTATCACTACGTGAAGAGCAGTCAAATCCAGAACCTGGTGTTTTTCTTTGCCCATAGATTCTCTCCAACATCATATGTGGGCGAGGTGATAGCGACAAGTCACCTAATAAGACAGAGCTCTTCCTTCTGCACGCCATGGTGGAGGTGATTGAGGTCAAAATTGGAGCATTCATCGCTAGGAACTTCGAGCGTCATGGTAAGAAAGCGAAAGACTGGATCATAATTGGAGGTCTCATCACTCCCATTGCCGAGCACTTCAGGCTAAATTAGGAGGAGGCAAAACTACTGAAAGGGAAGATTTTTCTAGATCAGAGTACCATTTTAAATATAAAGCTAGCAGTTGTCGACACTAGGACCAGGAGCTTTATCTTCAAGAACCGACAGGATCGGATTCCTTGCTATGACATCCAACGGTTCACAGTATTTGTCAGGGCCAACTGGCTGTTCTTTCTACCTCTCTCAGAGATGCCAATTGAGCCCACCAGTCATTCTTCACCTCAACGTCCGGTGCAAGTCACTAAAGAGGCATCAGCTTGTGAGTTGCCCGAGGCACCTACTGAGGAGACGTCTTCATATGCATCCCAGTTTGACTTTGTAGGTTTACAGACTACACATGTGGAGGCGATTTAGGCAGAGCAGCAGCACCAGGGGATGATGATCACAGACATGAGGATGGAGTTCACAGCCAGGTTTGATAGCCAGGCTCAAATGTTGATGAAGATGTGAGCTTAGCAGGACATCATGAGGGATAGCATTCAGTGGATCCGTGACCATCGGAGTAGCCATAGCACATTTGGAGGTTTTTTCTCTCTGGCTCCGCCACCGCCACCGTGCCTATGGACTAGTTTGGTTGTACTCTTTTCCTTTTTCTTGTCATTGCATTTCTTTTACTTGTATCTTGTATCACCTCCTTTGGCAAGGACTTGAACACTGAGGAGAGTGTCTAGTCTAATCTTGGGGGAGTTTGTATTTCATGTGTTTTTGTTGTTTTTAGTCCACTATGTTCAGCATGTGTTTTTTTGTTAGTTGAGTCAGTTGTATGCATCATCTTTTAGTATAAAATTTGAAAACCCAAAAATATGTTACCCTTGCTTAATTTTTGTTTTACTCAAGCATATTCTAGAGTAGACTGGTATGATCTATGAAATTCGAGTGTTTTATTTTGAATGCAAATCACATGTGTGTACTAGAATCTAGAATTTGTGAAATAGAGTGATAACTTTGTAGACCACAAGTTTCTTTCAGCTTTTATTGCACTCAAGTGTTTATAATTATAACCTTTTTACAAGTAATTGTCGAGCTTATAAAAAATATATAAAAAAATTGAAGAATTTGTAGTGTTATTCAGAACTTGGACGTGTTTGGGCAAGTAAATCCGTGGGGGTTCATGCCTGGTGACCTAAGACCAATTGGTCTAGGATCCATCGATCGAAAATCCGCTACATGAACCACCCTATGCAAAATGGAGAAGCACTTAAGTGTGAAGTCAATTTCCTAGTTATGTAAAACTTGAAATGAAAAATGAATAAATATAAAAAAATGCAATGTTGATAGTATAAGCTCCAGGATACTTGTTCTTTCAACATTAATGTTGTAAATTATTATACTTTGTCTTTAAAGTTGTAAGTGACTATGTTTAAATTATTTATGAGTCAACACTCTGTGAAGTAGGAAGATAGGTGAAAGTGCATTACTAGTGAGGAGCAGGAGAAATAAGGTGTAAGAAAAGTATTAGTCTGCGTGGTCAATGTTATGATGGAATAATCTTGAGCATTCGCTCTGAAATTTTGTTTGAGGACAAGCAAGAGTTCAACCTTGGGGTGTTTGATGCATAGTAATTTAGTCATATTTCATATCATTTTCATCTTAGTTTTATGCATTTTGTTAGCATACACATCCAATTTATATATATTTCGCTTATTTTTTATTTTATGGAGTCAAAGTTTACATAACTGGTATTTGTGTGTGTTTAGGGCACTTACTGGCTCATCAGGAGAAGGCCACCAAAATCTGGACTAAAATCAGAGTTAGAATAAAAATTGCAGTACTGAGCTTCGGTCACGACTGTGACAGGCTTGTCACGAGTCATGACATTAACAAGGAGAAGAATCATGTTTCAGTCATGGCCGTGACAAATTTGTCACGGGCTGTGACAACATTGGACGAAGGAACGTCACTTCGATCATGGTTGTGATTCCTAGATCATAGGTCGTGACTTCCTGAAAGAAATATTGTCGTTCGGTCACGTCTGTGTCACGGGCGTAATGCGCTAAATCTGTTTGGTCACGACCGTGATACCTCCGTCACGGGTCGTGGCGCATTATGAAAAAAATCAATTGTTCGGTCACGACCGTGATTCCTAGATCAGGGGCCATGATGCATGTGGGGTCATTACATTACTATTCGGTCACGGTCGTGACATATTCTGAGCATAGAGCCAACTTTCGATCAAGATCGTGATATTTATGTCACGGGCCGTGACAATATTTGTCACGCATGATCAGAGGTTGTTTCAAGTCTATTTTCGATGATCAAGATTTATTTTGAAGTATGATCTTCCCCTGGACGATTTTCTTAAAGTCTAGAGTCCTTCATACCTATAAATAACCCCCAAAACCCCATTTGAGGGGATGCTTGGAGATTGGGAGAGCCTACAAAAGGAGAAGACAAAGTGCTACATGATTTTGGAGACGATCATCAAGAACTTCAAGGTGTAATTATTCTTTATTAGATTAATTGTAATATTCATGTTATATCTTCTCCCACATATATAAAGGATAAACTCCAAGGTTGTCATCTAGGGTTATTTCTTATGGAGAACTTTTCATGTAAAAAAGGAAACTGAGAACCCTTAATTTTGTCAATATTAAATTCAGTTATTTTTTCAATCTTCGGCCCATGCTTTGTTGGGGTTCTTTTTAATGCTTTTTCTTAATCTATGATTTATGAAAGAGTTATAATCTTTGATAAGAATAACATATTTGTGATTCATTGGATTTTGGAATCATATTTTTTTTTTCATTGCATGTCAGATTTATTAGTGTCATCCTGGATAGAAATGTTAGATGTGAGATATGTGGAATTGACAACTTGGATAGGAACAATCCCCTTATAGATTTTACAGCTTAATGCAATTCAAACCCTGATAGGAATATTGGCAACCTGGATAGAACCAATTATTTTTATTAGATTTGATTTAGTTGATGCATCTTGGATAGGACATCTGAATTTCAGTAAAATCTAATCCTCTTGAGAATTGCTAAAAACTAAATTTGATTAATTAAAACTCATATTTTTCTTTACTTTATTCATCCTAGTCCAGTTCCCAATCATCAAAATTCGGACGCTTTAAAGTACATCAAAATTCTTTACTTTAATCTTATTTTACTCTTTATTTTATTTTGATAAATAATTAAATCATCAAAACCAATGTACCCCTCTCATTAATGTAATGTGTTAGAAAATGTTAGAATAAATTTCTCATGTGATCGACACTCTACTCACTTTCTCTATTACTTGATACGACTAGTGCACTTGCTAGCTATTTTACATGTATACTTAGCACACATCAACAGTTCGGTCATCGCATCTGCTCCGACGACTATGAGTAAGTTGATGGATCTTGTGGGAGGTTGTGGTTGATAGGGTTGGGCCAATATTGTTGGAGATTGTGAGTTTGATTCGTGATTGATCTACTTCTCGCACTCCTCGTGACGATTAGATTCTTTGTGTTTGACAATTAAAATTTGTTGTCTTATAAGTTCGACGTACTTTGAAACGTGTATTATGATACGATGCGATTGTTAGTACTTTTATTCCACATATTTATTGTGTTGTGTATAGATGAGAATATATATTGAATGTCATGATAATATATATTGTATTAAAGTATTATGTATAAATTAATTTTTTTTCCCTGATTTATAATTTTTCATGGTTTGGCGATAATTCAGAGGTGATTTAGCGATGATTTTTCTAAAAAAAAATAATTAGTTCGATGATTTGCGGCAGCATAGTGACGCCTTATTGACAACTTAGCGATGATGATGTTCGATAATTGGCGAACCAATGGCAATTTAGTGACAGACTAACGATGGTTTCGCGACGATGAGTTGTCATCTTTTTGCAAAAAAATAAAAAAAAATAACGTCACTTCAACGATAGGTTTACGACGTTTCGATGGCGCTTTAATGAAGATAATATTGATATTAGGTAATAGTCACTAATAGCGACTAAGATTTAACGATTTTTTTTTGTCGTTCACTTGTCGTTGTACTGTCGCTAATTAATTAGCGACGGATGAGCGATGCTTCTTTCCATCGCTAATGTTTATTATTCTTTTAGTGGATATAGTAATATTTTTATTTATATAATTATCAATAAATATATTATTTTTTTATTTTATTAACTTTAAAATTGGTATATTATAAATAGTCAATCATTTGTTATTAGTTATTTTTATAATAACAATCTAGAATAATAATTATTAATTTGTTATTTATCATTTATACTGCTTAGTTTGTAAATTTATTCATTTGGTGTATAATTTATGAGTTTTGGATAGATTCAAGTTCGCAGAATTCAAATTATATTTATATAAATTTGCGAACTTAACTACTTTGTTCAAGAATATTTTGATAAAAAAATAATATTATCTGTTAATTAAAGTAAATAAAATAATAAATATTATCAGATATGTTATCTATGAATACTAAACAAATCAATATACATTGATAATTTAATAAGTGACCATCAATCTAGATTGTTAGGTATGTTTATTATTCTTGTAGTGATATTAATATTTTTATTTTATTAATTTTAATATTGGTATATTCTTAATAGTCAATAATTTGTTATTAATTATTTTTATAATAACAATCTAGAATAATAACTGTTAATTTGGTATTATCATTTATACTGCTTATTTTGTAAATTTATTTGTTTGGTGTATAATTTATAAGTTTTGGATATATATTTGTGATTCAAGTTCACATAATTCAGATTATATTTATATAAATTTGCGAACTTAACTATTTTGTTCAAGAATATTGTGATACAAAATTGTATTATTTGTTAATTTTTTAATGAATTAAATAAATATTAATTCATAAAAAGTTAAAGAAAAAGTAGATGTTAATTTTTTTAATGAAGTAAATAAATATTTTGAATACAATCTGAGAACTTGAGTTGAAATAACTAAAATATTAATTCATCAAAAGTTAAAAAAATACATAATTTGGTAGTGTCCTAGGCTCCCAGTAGGGGCGGACCCATCCCCCTTCCTCCCTCAACTTTTCGGTATATAAAATTTATATATGAATATATTAATAGTTGCAGTCAATAAATAAAATAAATGCTAATAAATTATTATAATTATCTAATTAGTTTAGTGGATAGGTGATTTTGGCTAATATCTAGAAGTCTAGGATTGAAATCTTGGTCTCTCCCAAGTTTTTTGTATTTTGTTTCTATATATTTTGTTCATCCCCTAACTTTCCTTTCTGGATTTGTCCATATAAATATCTAGGGTTCAAATATTGCCCCCTCCCAAGTTTTTTATTTTATTTTCATATATTTTATCCTAATATATCCAAAATTTGTTCGCTTTGAGCTCATGATCCGTAAAAATTTAAAATACGTCTTAAATAATAAAAAAATATTATATATAAGTTCATGACCACCTCCATATTTTATTTACGTGAGGCTAACTTTTATTCTCTTTCAAAACATCTCCGTCTTATTCAAGAAATTATTTACTTTGAATTTTCTTTCAACGCGTCTATCTTCATATTTTATCTATGTAGAACTAACTTTTATTTTCTTTCTTTGTATTAGATCTTTATATATACCTTTCCCTTTTATAAGGAGACTCATTATAAACTCTTAATGTTTTCAAGAGTGTTTCATTGGACTTTTTCTCTTCTGGCCCAATCACTTTTTTCTACTTATGAACACACTACAAATTTCTATTTTTCGTCTATATATACATATATATTATGCACACAAAATTATGGTAAATTACCCATTCATTTAAATACATAATATGTTTTGTAACATCTAATAGTTTGCCGCATGTACTTCTAAATATCTTTGTATAAGTATTATATATATATATATATATATATATAGGACTAGTGGTATATGTTGATGCCTGTGCCGAGGGTTTGCTTGTCATTGGTCTACGGTTGTGATCCCAAAAAGATCCATCCTTCTCGGATCATGAGCCATTAAATTTCCCCTTGATTCACGCCCCATGTGCCCTCGATAGCAGCTCAACTTATCAACGAGGCAACATATATTGATATCACACCGCATGCCATGTTAATTTATAATACTATTAGTAGTACACACTCACTCATAATTTAATCAACTTAATTAATTGCATGATCACACAAAGTCAATTTATATCAATGTGCATGAATGGATCAAAGTTACATTTAGTGTTTTGAAGTCCACACAATTAGTCAACAAATATCTAAGAAATTAAATGAGGGTCATGAGATGAGAGCTTGCCTTTGCAACTTACCATATAAGTTTTATTAGTGTGATGAGGTCATGGACGTTTGAAAGGCAGCAACACTGTTCATCTGACCAATATACACGTTTTCATGCAAAGATGATTAATTAATTGGTGGTTTAGTTGCAAGTGTAATGTTATAATAATTAAGATTATAAGGATATGCAATTTGGGGTTGTCACAGAATTGATGAACAACCCAATTGTGTCATGCTTCCACAGCAATTTTCTTCTAGTTGGATTGAGTTGTACGTGCATGCAAGAAACCCCGTTTATATAAAATTAGAAACAATTATATTTATAACTGACTAGTTAGTGATGTGTAATCAATTTTATATGCAACTATTAAATTTTCACAATATGAATATTTGGTCAAGGTTAATTTGCTCATATCGGAATCTAATTGCATAATAATGCAAGTGGTTAAGATTCAGAATTGTAGTATCTGATCCTACCAATCATAAACAAATATATTTTTGAGGCTACAATAAAAAATATTTTAATTTACCAATCATTATTCTTTCATCTCTTAAATCATAGTTTAATATGCGAGGTCAGTTCAAAAGTTAAATCACTAAAGCAAGAATGACAAATAATAAAAAAATGAGAAAGATATAATATTTTATAAATTATAATCATGGTCATAAATACATATGTTATCGTTGTTAGTTTAAATTATTAGGTTCCTATAAAATCGTTTGATCTCTATATTTTCAAACCTATTCTAATATATATATATATATATATATA
>LTAE01002453.1:0-17385 GCA_001647135.1 Pontederia paniculata | reverse complement strand
TATAAATTAATGACCATAATTAATATTATTTAAATAATATTATATTATTATGATCATATTATGAATTAAAATATAGCAGTAATTATTATTTATAAGTATTATTAAATAAACTAATATTTTTTATAATTTATTATTGTTAATTATAAAGATTATTTTATTATTATTTTATTTTGAAGGGTATTAGTTACTTAAATTCATTAATTTATGAGTTTATAGTTTAAGTTGATAAATTTTAATTCAATAATATAAAATTTTTAACTTAATAATATTTATGAAGAGTATTTTGATAAAATGATGTATATTATTTAATAATCATTTATATAAGTAAATATGATTTGAATTACCACTTTGATTACTTACATATAGTAAACAGGGTAATGCACATTACTGGTAATTTAATAGGTGGTAATCTTTCTGTCAGGTAATGTAGATTACCAGGTAATGTTAAGAGGTAATGCAGTAAACGCCTCCTTAGTTACCTTCCCTTTAGCATGATTAGGTGATTACTATTTCTAGTGATTTTTTGAGAAAAGATAGCTATAATAGTATTACTGGTCAGAACCTTATTATTTATTTACCTAATCACTAATTATCGATGATCCATTCTCATTTAGTTATTAATGTCATTTAACCATATATATGCATCTTTAAACTTATAGTACATGTGTGTGTGTAATATGTATCTATGTGTACCCGAGTGCACATCGAATTGGACACACATCAAAATGATTAGGACCTGTGCTACCTTTCGGCAATTGTCCCTTACTCAATTATGACGACTACTTGCTGGTGAATTATTTACATCTCGCCGATGGCTCCTATCACATTCGGCGATGGTGTGACAGGAATCAATTGTGGCAATAAGAGGAAGAAGCCTAAATCGCGACTAGTCTTCCTCGGCGGTGATGGCGGCTTCGATGATGCTTTGAAGGCCAACAAGACAGCGATATTATTTCATCCCAAAACCTCAATAAGACCATCGACAATCGATCCTAGAGGTATATATTGTAGATGCTAACTCATCGAATGAGAAATACGACAAGGAATCTAGTGTAGGTGTTGCTTGTCCGCGATGATGCCTTGAGCACGAGTTGTATACTCTCACGAAGGCCCTTAACACCCACGTCGATGTACGCGTGATGCGTGCCAATTATGCATATAAAATCGCTAACAAGTGCACTAGTTGTATCAAGTAATAGTTCAACGGTGAGTTGAGTATCGATCCCACGAGGACTAATATTAACTTTATCTATCTACTTTCATCAACTAATAAGAGAAGACATGTATTTGAATAAAGATGAGTTTTTGATAGAAAATGAAGAACAAGAAAGAGAAGAAATGAGTTTGACAATAAAAGCCTTCTGGATTAGGATGACGTAAGATGAATTGGGAAGAATCAGTTTCACCCAAGTTCAATTAATTTTAGTTTAACTCAAATTCTTACGAGGATTAGAATCTACCTAAAGTATAATGTCCTATCCAGGATGAATCAACTATCTCAAATTTAAAAGACTTGACTGTTCCTATCCAGGATGTCAATCTAATCAATTAGGATTTTGAGATGCGTTAAGATGTATTTCCTAAACTATGGATCGTTCCTATCCAGAATGTCAATCTCACAGACCTCACACCCAAGATATTCTTATCCAAGATGCTACCTAGATATGTTATGCAATGCCTTGACTAATGATTCAAAAAATTACTTTTATTTATCAAAGAGAAATAAGAGTTTGCTATTCTTATCCAAGATGCTAGCAAAGGTTCAAACTCTCAAGGATTCATAAAAGAGTAAGATCCACATGAATACGCATAAGAAATTAAGAACTAAAATTAATTCAACAAAGGGTTCATAGGTTTATCCTTTACAATATAAATTCTCCAGAAAAGATTTAAAAATAAATTACAATGGAGTTTACCCAAAAAGTTTAGAAGAAGATATTACAAATAATGAATCCAAACACAGGTATGACAATCGTCTTCTTCTTCTGTAGATTTCTTCTCCTTCTCTTAGCATTAGGCTTGGCTCCAGGCTCTTGGTCTCAGATTTCTCTTCAAAATTTTTCAATTCTCTTGATGATCAAAAGCTCCCTAAATTGATATCTTCAAGTGATATTTATAGGTAGGAAGAGTCCTGGAATAACAAACTTTGTTTGGGAGAAGATTAGGCTTAATTTAGGGTTAAAACGAGTTTAGAAATAATTGTTTAAAGTTTTTCTGTAAATTGTCACGGCCCGTGACAGTGTTGTCACGACCATGACTGAAGGAAAGCGGCCAAAAACGCATCCGAGTTGTCACGGGTCGTGACATGTGTCATGGTCGTGACCGAAGCTTAAAATGACTTTTGGAGGTGTCACGGGCCGTGAAAATGGTGTCACGGCCGTGACTGAGGCCAAAACTTGATTCTGGAGTTTGTCACGGCCGTGAGAATGGCCGCAAAACACTCATGGCCGTGAAAAACTTGTTCTGGGCATGAAAATTCAGGTTCTGGCCCAAGTCGTGACCGATAGCCTTGCTTATATGCTCAACTTCAAATCGCGATTTCGGACTCATTTTAACTTCGNATTATTATTATTATTATTATTATTATTATTATTATTATTATTATTATTATTATTATTATTATCTGATTCGGGTGTTATGCACTCATTTATATTTATTGATTGAGCCAATGCATTAGGCATGTCATTACATGACTGAGTTGTAAGATGAACATAACCATACCAATCGACACCCTTTTTATGCCACAAATGCATCTCAAATATACCAATAACGATGGAGGGGCAAAGACTACTCAACATGTTAGCTAGTCATTCCCACAATATATTATGATATCATCTTAGGTGTGGATTGATTGTCCTACCATGATGCGTTTCTACTATGCAAGAAGAAGATCATCATCGATACTAGCAATGACCCACAAGTAACAATTCGAGGCACTCCATCGGATAAGGGCAAAGTGATCGTGCCAGCAATGATGATGATGTAGACTCATTCGAGGTGCTAAAGTTGATTGGTGAAGGAGCATGTAGATTAGCACTACCCCTTCATATGGGCATGTGCATAATGTCTTTCATATATCCATGCTCAAGAAGTACCAGCATGATGATGGCAACATAATCTGATTTGAAGTAAATCTGAAAGAGGATCTCACTTATGAATAGTATACAGTAAAGATCCTGGAATATCAAATGTAACGTCAAAGCAACAAGAAAGTGTCATTAGTCGAGGTAGCATTGAGTTAATACCGAGACAATGAGGCCACTTGGGAACTCGAGTTAGAGATGTGCAAAGAATTCTCAAATCTTTTTTGTAAATCTCTATCCCTATCCTAAATTTAATGATAAATTCTTTTTTTAAGAGGTTTATAATGTTACACCCGACTCACAAAAGGGTTCAATATGGACCGTGTGGTACCCGAACACAAACCACATTGGCGGCTACATGTTGCTGGAATTCAATTTATTTAAATTAATTAGAGTTTTATTCGTTTTAAAATTAGTTGAAGCCCTAGAAATCCCTTATAAATAGACCTTATGGAATAAAAGAAACCCTCATGAATTATTATTCTCTCCAAATAGTCATCACATAGAAATCCCTCTTTTATTCTTCTACTTTTTCTTCTTCTTCTTGACTTTTATCTCCTTTGGTGAAGAGGTGAGGACCCGAGACTCCCCCTCCTTCATGTTCTAGGTTTTCTCTTCCTCTATCTTAGATTATTTTATGAAAACCTCGTTAATGGAAAATGAAAGAGATCGACGTAGCACAGATTTCGAGGGAATGCAGACGAGGGACTATAAGAACATGAAGAACAGCCTAACAAAAAGGTTATATTCTTAGGCGGATCCGGTATAAATATAAATTCTTGATAGATTGGTGCATGCTAGGCTTAATTTTATATTAGAATAGTTCTCAAGATGAAGTACAAATTTTGAACCTCTACTTGATCCTGAAACCTTATTTTATTTCGGATATCATTACTTGCATAATTATGTAAGAAGAACATGAATTTAATCACTGAAAGTATGTCATGACCTGAACGGTCGAACACGGCCTGCATCAGTAGGGTTCAAATCCTAGCATTTGCATCAACCGTGAAACAAACTTAGAAGGTTGTACATGAACTGCGTTCTATTCGAACATGGCCCTTCGCCCATAGAATACAAACCCTAAAATGTGTTGATCGTGAGACATGATTTGTGTCGCCGAATGGAGGGATCATGTTCCATAATATTTTGAATTTAATAACCATATATTAATTCATGACATATGTTGCCTTGATCACAAAAATATCGTTACCTAATTAGTTATGATGTCATCTATTAATCGAGTTAGAGTAGAATACGACTTGTGTCTAATGTTGACATGTCTAGCGTTCATTTAAAGAAATATTTATAATCTATCAATGCATGGATGAATGCAGCCTAGGTTAAACTTCAACACGGCCCGCGTCAGGTATGAATGATATTCCAATATGATTGATGTCGCAGAACATGACCCGTGTACATATCCAACACGGCCCATGTTTGTCAAGCTGATAGTGATAATATATCTTTATATTCCATTGGAAATCCTAGCCTCTCTTGTGTGATAATAAAGACTAATATTGGGGAAAGATAAGGGCTAAACAATATAAGTAAAAGAAAGAAGAGGTCATTGAGTATTTCATAGTTTGAGAGCCAAAAATATATTTTATTGCATTGTTAGGAACTAGCTACATAGTTGCAGCAAAGCTACTTAGTTAGTGTCGTCTGACCTTCTCCTTGCCTTGTAACGAAGAGGATTTTCAAACATCATCTCCCTTAAGAGCATATGTCATGGTTTTATGTATTATCACTGACCATTGTATTGATGCACCTTTTAAGAGCTTATGAGCTCTATTTTAAAGTCATTACAAAGTCACCTCAAAGTCACTAACGAGATAAGTCAAAGATAAGAATATTGAACTCAAAGCATTGCATTGATCTAGAGTATAATATGACAATCAGAGCATTGCATTAATCTAAAGCATAGTTTGACAATTAGAGCATTGCATGATCCAGAGTATTACATGAAATGCAAAGCATTGCATTGGCCCAAAGTATTGAATGAAAATGCATAGCATTGTGTTGCTCCAAGGCATTATATGAAAAACATAGTATTGTATGGGTAGGAAAGCAAAGCATTAAACTAGAGCATGGTATGAAAACCAAAGTATTGCATAGAAAGTAAAGTAACATATTGATCTAGAGCTACGAAAATTAGAGTATTGACCGCCTTACACGTTAACACATTGCATTACATAGTACATTGATTACTATTGACTTTGATTTCATATCTTACGATCCTGATTTATTTTAATAATATCGTGATTTTATATATATTTATTGTCTTACATACTAGTATCTTATGAGAATATTGTCTTATTTGTAATGGGCCTATAGGTGATTGATTTGTAGAGGTATACTAGTTGGTGGTGTGTGCAATGACTAGTGCTCGTGATGAATGCAACTTGCACATGGATGATGGTTCCTAGTCTAAATGTCTTCTAATTTAGAGTCTATTGAATTATAATATTTAATAAAATATGTTTAGTCATGATTAAATTTTGAAGACATTAAGTATTTACTATTGAATTAAAATTTTTGCATGTTATAAAAGAATTTTTACTTTTATTTATTCTATTTTTTTATTGACTAGTCAAATAGTCAACTATAATAGTAAGAGTATAGCATAGATGTCATGTCTCAAGAAAAGTATTTTATCACGTGACAAAGTATATTTTTTGGAGACGTTATATAGATATTTAAAATAACATGTTTAAGACCACCAATAATCGTCTGTGAATGCACTTTACATCATTATATATTAGATAACATAAAAATATTATTAAATAAAATAAAATAGGTGATTTATATTAAAATTAATAAAAGTGGACATTAATTTTATTTTCTAAAATATAAATATTAACTATTTTTATGGTCATCTCACTTTTTTT
Organism: Pontederia paniculata; assembly: GCA_001647135.1. Lineage (NCBI taxonomy): Eukaryota > Viridiplantae > Streptophyta > Magnoliopsida > Commelinales > Pontederiaceae > Pontederia > Pontederia paniculata. Next base: position 11,411 of record LTAE01002453.1, on the reverse strand, counting down.
ATTTCTCCTTTTGTATGATGAAATAAGTACGACAGATATGTGTTTTTCTCATAATATTTTGAATACCAGTAAGATAAGTAAAGAATATTAGCTTATAAATTTTGATACATAAGTTAAAGAAAAACTAGAATGCAAAAATGTAACGCTATAATTTATCATTGGATTCTAATATATCAATTCTTCTGAAATATTATATATATATATATATATATATATATATTCGAGCATATTGATGAAAAAATAATGAGCTGTAAAAACTCTTCGTAATTAGGATGCGTGTACATATAATATTATGTGAAGAAAGATTGGACCACTTTTGGGTGGAGCTTGGAAACGGCGGAGGGAGCAAGTGAACCGGTGGGTGCAGCAATCAGAAGTAATGCCGTGCATTGTCCGAGTTGGATCAAGGCAAAGAGGGGGACGATTTGGTAACAATACTTATTGCCTTCCTTTTAGGGACACAACAAATAGTACTCCCATCATTAGACTAATAAATGCATTATTTTCTTTATTTTATAATCTTTTTATATGGAACAAAATACATGAAACATATTTCAATTTCCTTTAAAATACATGATAAAACAAAAAAAAAGATTGGTTTTTTACTTTGAATTTACGAAACGGTTTTTTCTTCAAAATTTTAGTTAGTTAAAGAAGGCCACTCAGAAGATGGGTTGTTTGTGTTTTTTTTTTTCTTCTTTCTTTTTTTGTGCTATACAAATTGTCAATGTCTGTCACAAGTAGCAATTGAATCATTATATAGGTTCTTTATGACGGTTGATATTTTTAAACTTAATAATTAGATTTACCAACAGTATAATTCAAATGAAAGATTTATTACATTGTACAATTTGCATATTAGTTCTTTTAGATATTCCTCATGAAGTGGAAATTACGTTTAATAATATATGTGATAGTTCATCCGTTAAAAAAAAGCATTGCGGTCAACAATTAAGTTAAAACGAATTTTTGTTTTCTAATATGCTTATTATATGTGTATCTATATATTGTAGCACTAAATTAATGAGTTTGACTCTTCATTAAGCTATGTCTATGGGCCATAGCAAAATAATGTTATATGATGTATAATTTTAAAGAAGATTATAATGATTCAGACATTCACTAACTCTAATCTCAGAAAGTTTACGTTAATAGATGATAATATTTACCTCACAATGATAGGATTATGCAATAATCTCTAAGAAATCGGCTACCACCACAAAACATAAGAAAAGAATATAATTTCATATTTGATGAAGCGTTTTTAATTATATCTAGAAAAAGATAAGTAGATTTCAGCTAGATTATCAACCATTAATTATGGTAAGGGTCCAAAGTAAATGGAATCAATGAATGAATCATAGAACCCGAATTGCTATCATGGTCAATCAAATTGAGTTGGTTTTTACAATATCATCTTAGGTAGATCAATAGCAAGTCAAATAAGCGTACAATATCTGACGATCAATATCTCCTTTTATATGAAACCATTTTTACCCGTCATTACTTAAAATGCAAATGAAGCATTTAATTGAGTATATTTTATATAAGCAGTCCAATTTATAAAATTACGTGCAATACATAAAATCGAACAACTTATATTTGCAGAAATTGTCAAATGTCCATGCTCTTTAAAAAAAATTATATATAAGTGCACAAAATTATATATGTATCATGCATCATTTTATTAATATTATATTAAATGTATATTTTAATTATCTAATTTTAAATTTATGCTTATGATATGTGATCAAAGTTATTTATATAAAGATTTTTGTGTGTTTTAATAATATTTTGAAACTTAATTCAGAAATAAACACATATAATTCATTATGCTACGGTCTCTCAAATAATTGAGAGTAATGAAGCCATCCATTTGTAAAGGATTTTACTAGTCAGATTTTTATTTCATGTTTTATATTGAAAGTTATTGTATAAACTTTGAAACTTGAGTTATTTTACATCTTGAATCATCTATTTTTTTTAAAGACTTTAATCGTCGTTTTATAATATATTCCAGTTAAAGATGAACCTTATTAAATCTTGTGTTTTTATATTAATCTTTTTCGTCTATTTCTCATAACAAATTGGTATCAAATCATGTGTCTCTATGTTATTTTTTTCGTCTATTTCTCATAACAAATTAGTATCAAATCATGTGTCTCTATGTTATTTTTTTTCGTCTATTTTTCATAACAAATTGGTATCAAAGCTTTCTACCACTATGAAGGTCGAAAAATTCACCAACTTTAATTTTAATGATAAATTATAATAATAAATTTAAAACTTGATGATTAAGAATATGCTTGACACAATATTAATAAAATGATATATTTGACATGATAATTAATTTTGATAATAACACATAATTTAGTATATGAAAAGATGTAAACAGGAAAACAGCTCGAATGATATAAGATATCTGACAAAATTATATAAAATTCGTATGAGTTTGTTGAGTACATTATAACCCTTAAAATATATGCCTTCCCGACTCTAATTCAAATTAATCAAAGGTCAATAGGAAAATAAATAAAAAGCATGCCCATACTTGCAATGCACGACGAGTAAACGGATGGCATTGGCGCAAGGAGGCATCTCTATATTTTTTGATGCGCTGATTCATACATATGGTAGTAGTAACAGCAGCAAAGTAGTAATATTCAATAGATTACATGTTAATAAAACTTTTGATTTTGGTAATTTTACTTGGAGTAATTATTATTGTTCATAACTTTTGTTCTTACAGCTTCTTTTGCAGACGTATAATTTTGTTCATGGGACGCCAATCTCTCAAAATGCAGCAAGGCATGACAAACTCCAGTATTTGAGTAAGCATGGTTAGTTTGTTGTTCTGCATACGAACTGTTTGATGTTTGCTCTCTGAGACGCGGCCATCAATTTTTCTCGACATCTTATCTGTGGAATATGCCTTCCACTATATAACTTGCCTTCCATTTTGGTTTCATGAGTATTTGTGACCGTTGGAGTATCTTGTTTGTAGGTCTATGTTGGGCTATTTTCTCATATGTATTTTGTGTGTGGTAAAAGGATTAATTTACTATCGTTATGAGATAAGAATTCGGTTCATAAGGAGGAAGCCTTGACCTTTTAGCTCTCTTGTCTTTCAAGTGACTTGAGTCTCCAGTTGAAGGTAGTAATAAGATGTTAGAAGACTTAACACGCTAGGCTTGTTTTTCTTGTACTTGCAAGAATTGGGATCTTAGACACCAAGAATTCTTCGTACCTACATTATGCAAACAAGGACATGTTTTCTCACATAGCATTTATGAGGAGCAAATGCAAACAATAGCATCTAAGCGAGCAAGGTAGCAACACTCGATGAAAGGAAAATTTCTTTTTATATTTTATATTTTTTATTTCCCCCTCCATAACTGAGTAGAGGAGTGGTTGTCAAAGAAAAAAAAATCCATCTTCTTTTAAGCTTGCATGCAAAAGAGAATAGTGGTAATACATGAAATCATAGTAAATTTAAGCTTGCTTCATATAAACCGATCCATATTTTTATTCCCGGTGACTAATAGATCAGTCACAAAACAGATTTGTTTTCTTGTGCTTCCTAAGTGGTATTCCTAAGTTTCATTCTCCTCAGGAAAAAGTAAGCTATCAATCTGTACCCAAAAATCATAGCCAACAAAGCTCCTACTTCCACACCTCCCTTGCCCAATTCAAGTTCTTTGATGAAAGGAGACTTGCAGGCACTGAAATTTGAGCAATCAGGGGCATAGCAGCCATATTGAGTCTTCAGGAGCAGTCTATATGTATGATAGTTGAACGACAAATAGCGCATCCATGTCATGAAGGAAGGAGCTTTCTGCACCCATAAATACACATTTGTCAAATAGTAGTCCTAGTGGCAAGATAACCACACTGATTTTGTTTCGAAGTTCCTTTTTCAGTTAACTATCAGTATGTCTTTATTTTTCAGAACATAAAATGACGACTGGGAAACTTACCTGCACGAAGAAACCACCAGCTAACATGAAGGTCATAATGATTACAGAAGCTACTGTTGTAGCCTGCTTAATATCCATCATAGCTGCACCTATAGCGAGCCCAAGACCCTATAACAAAGAAATTATTGAGTTGGGTCTAAAGTAAACTCAAAGATGCAGGATTGCTACTTCAATGTGGTGATCAGATCTCTGAATTAGTTAAATTGTGAGATCTTTATTATATATTTGATAGTCTTGCAGATAGAAAAAAGGGGTATTATTAATCTAAAAAAAAAGTGTATTATTACATTATATTGTTAATGAACAGTTGTGGCTGTGTGTGTTAAGTTTATAGCTGACAGAGTAATGATACCCTTGATAATTGTGTGTTGTCAGCAGAAACAAATGAAAGATATGCCCACCACAAACCTATAGGCCAGGACTAAAGATCAGTATATAGTACCTGAGCTGCAACAATGCTAAGGAATATTATCAGCATACTTTGTAGGAAGACAGCAAAGACCAGTTTCAAGCCTACCATGAAGTAAACTATTAATAAGAAAACTATGGGCAGAATGAGTTCCAGAGGTATATCGCTCATGTTTCTGGCAATAAAGTATGCACTCAGCTTATACATATCCACCGATCTCTCTTTGGTTAGCATTGCTCGTTCTTGGGGAAATGCAAATATAGCTGTGAATACAGGAAAATACCCCCAAAATACAGAAATGAAGAATAACAATCCTGCCTGCACAAATCACTTTAAAAAATTTAGCAAGTGTGAAATGATTATGACGAAAAGGATCTCAAACAAAGATGAAATTACCTGATCTTGTAGTCTTTTGGGTGTTGAAGAGTCAGAGTGCCACCACAGCAACCCAATGATTACTGCAGTGGACACAACCTGTATAACTCTAATACAACTAAGATAATCATGCCTTCTCTCCTTTAAACCTCTCCAGAAGAGAATGTGGTGCTGCTCCCACCAGCCAATCCTAGTCTCTTCGGATCTGCAATAATTTTGCATTGTCCATTTTCTATCGATCACAGGTTCTAGAAGCTTTTGCATCTCTCCCTGTTCCATCCTGTTTTCATATGCTCCCACCAAATACTGGTACATGCATGCAAAATAATTGATTAAGATATAAGAAAATTAGTGAACGAAGTGTTGTTAATGCAGAACCAAGTGCACTTTGTAATGTTCTATTACTTTGTGAATGTCCACTAAAGTAGGTGGCCTCTCTTGGTGCTTAGATTCTTGCTCTTTTAGATTTAGAGGTATTGAAATGTCATTCATGTTTCCATTAGCTATGTCAACAAGAAATTCTGCTGGGTTCATGGCAATGAGAGGAGAGCAGCCAATGGAGGAGAAATACAACATAGCGTCTGACGTTTTTCCAAAGAATAGAGAGCTTCCTTTACCCAGAAGTACCAACTTGTCAAACATATTGAACAACCTGCTCGATGGTTGGTGTATGGTTGTAACCACTGTTCTTCCGGCCTACAGAAGTTTCCAAGTGAAAGTTACAGTCTGGTAGACTTGTAATATGAATATATAACGATGTTTGGCAATGGAAAGTGGAAACAGAAAACATACTTGAGCAATGCTCTGTAGAACCTGAGCTATCCGAATTGCTGTAGTTGAGTCAAGGCCAGATGTTGGTTCATCAAGAAAAAGCAGGGATGGATCAAGTAGGATTTCATTCCCAATGCAGACTCTTTTCCTTTCACCTCCAGAGATCCCCCTTACATATGCTCCACCTATTATTGCATCTTGGCATCTGTAGGATAAAACATTTGTATAATATTTGTGAATGAGAAAAGTTTTGCTACTATTATAGAATTATGAAGAACAAAGTGCATTATGTCTCTTCCAGATTTTCTGTCTGTCCTAATAATCTGAATCAATTCGTTATTTAGAACATAAGTTGTGAAGCTCTGATGCTAATGTTCAAGTCACCTTTCAAGTCCAAGCTCAGCAATGACTTGCATGGCTCTTTCTTCTTTCTGCTGTTTTGTTAGGGTACTTGGAAGACGAAGACGAGCAGCATAGGTTAAAGTCTCCCTTACTGTTAGATGTGGGAATACAATGTCATCTTGGTGCACAAACCCTATCCTGCTGGTCAGAATTTAGCTTAATCATCATGCATTGTATATAATAGAGGTTTAAATACTTTTGCAGACTTGAACATGGTTGCATTGTGTAGATTGAAGTAGACAGGGCTTTTCATACCTTCCTTTGAGGAGTTTGGAATATGGTTGATTATTGTACGTGATGCTGCCACTATGCTCCTCAATTTTAATCCTTCCACCAAGAAGATTCAGCAGAGTTGTCTTACCACCACCTGATGGTCCCATGAGTGCCAAAAACTCACCTGGGTTAACTGACCCTGTGACTCCATGCAGTATACAGGTATTCGTCTCTGAACTCCTTCCTAGCAAAGTTCCCTTATATCTGACATGGGAAAACTTAGGACACAACAAGTTTTTCATGGCATTAGACTTAAACGTTTGAAACTAAACATAAATATCTATTCAAGGGTATGAGTTAACATGTTGCAGTACCTTGAGACATATGGGGAATGCTACCTGTGTCTGCACTTTAGTCCATGCAACTCTGTTCAAGCTTATTTTGAAATGTATTGATTGTTCTTTTGCATCATCTTATGACAAGGAAATTTTACAATTGTTATAAAAACAGGTAGATCATATTACTCATGATATGGAGGTTTCATGAAAAGTTTGTATCGACAGTCCCTTATAAGAATATAGTTAGAATACAGTTCCAATGGTTTGAACACCAAAAGGATGAAATATGTTCTGGCTTGATAGTAGCAGAAAGAGAATCTGAACACATTCAGCATATTAGTTGCTGAATGTAAAACTCGCAGACTTTAAATTCCTACACTTAGACCTATATTTACTTTCAATAGCTAAAAGATTAAAGAAAAAAAGAAAAACAAATCCTGAAGCATTAGCAACATGCAAGTGCTAACATAATTATAGGATTTTGTGATTGTGTATGGCATACCATTATGATGTGGCTTGGTTGAAATCTCTGATATTTCAGATGAGAGCAATGTTGTGCTGGAGGCTGAATTCAGTAATTTCAAATCAGCAATTGCTTGCTTTCTTTCACATGAATTTCCTGGGTCACTATGGATACACACATCAATATCTCCTGAAAGATGTGTACTCCTGATATTGGATTGTAACTCCAACTTCCTTTCGAAGTGTTGCTTGCTCCTAAAGTTGACAGCAATATCTTCTCTTCTACTTATGCAGGAGCCAGCACTCTGAGACTTCCTAATGGTAGGAAAGCCTTGTTCTTGCACTGCTCTCGATCTTGAAATGGTTTCATATGTCTCAGATAGGTCTAACAAAATTTCCCGACCCTTTGGCATGGACAAATCCTCCATTATCACCTGTATGACTAAATGTTTGAGTGCATATAATGCTGTAAACAATATTTGCACTATGATATTGCAGATTTTTTTAGTTATATTTTATGTTTAAATGAAAAAATATACAAATGCTTTAAAGATAGGCAGTTGTACGCTTATTTTACGTTCTTCCGCATTGTGTGTGCGTGCTTGCTGATTCATGACCTCTTTGACTTGATTGGAAAAAACAGGTTTTTGTGAGCTAACATTTATGCATATTTATGAACTATGATAATGGTAGGGAGAACAGTTCTTGGTAATGATTTTAAACATATATATTTTCTTTTAGATTGTCACATTTTGGATCTTAATATCTGCATATTATATTTTGAACGTTTGGTTAAGAAAGATATAACCTACTTCCCCTTTTTTTTACACTAATTTCGAAATTGTAAACTACTTTGTTTCTTTATCAGAAGTGCCTTCCATGATTGAAGTGCTCAAGTGCATTGGTGGAACTTACTGAGGCTGAGTTATACTTCATAGAAAAAAATGGACAAAAAGAATTTTCTACAGTTCTACCATCAAGAATCAAGATTTCATAATGCCCACAGATACCTACTCTATTAGGAAATAGTATAAATAAAATGCATTCTATAATTCTAACTGGGAATAAGACTTCACAATGTACCACACAGCATAGACAGACTTCTGAGTACTACCTCTTGCTAATTTTTCGCTGAAGTTTGGCCTCAACGAAGGAAGTGAGGAAATGATGGAATTGTGTGCATGTAGAGTCCCAGAGTGAATGGTTTTATAGTATCCAGAGGCTGGGACCTTGAACCGAGGATTCTATGTTACTTACTGCTCTGCAGTTGTGGTAGCCACTGTTTGCTTTACTGTGAAAACATAAACATAACTTCATGTCACTGTTAACTTTTTGCTTGATCGTGAAGACCAACATAGATATGTTCTTCAGAATCTTGCAAAAGCTAGCATGCATGGAGTGTTTTCATAACAATTAAGAAACTGAATAGAAAAGTATTGCAAGTTGGATGAAACTTTTATTATTTAGTATAAGCTACCAGGAGATTTCTGTGATAAATTCAAACTTCAGCAGCTACCTGGAAACATACAATTTTCCTCTATTATTTTTCTTTTAAAATATGTTTGTGATTGTAATAAATACATTCTCTTGCCTAGACTAGAACATGATTAAAGAATATTGTAAGAAATACATTCTCTTGCCTAGACTAGAACATGATCAAAGAACATTGACAGTTCTTACAATATCAGATCATAATGACCATCAGGTTACAGTAATGTTATTTCCTTGAAAAGTGATCACTAATCAGGAGTATAAGTCTTGATGATATTTATGTTTCTCTGTATCTTTTCTGTGAGTTAAAAAAGGGAAATTGTTGAATTTACTTTGTGTCGTACTTGCTTCATCATGCGATTGGAGAATAGCTTCCCCTTTTGTTGTTGTTAGATACATTTTGCAAAATGTCATTTCATGTCAAAATTGTTCTTCGAGGCATTGTCTGAAAAGCATACTCTTGAAGGAGGTTCCTATCACTCAACATTAGATAAAAAGTTTCTGTTAGTATTCAGACAAAATGCAGGGGCTTCAGTAATAAGGGGGCTTCAGAGACAGAAACAATTAATGCTGGCCAGCCACTGAGTTACTCTAACCAAGCGACTTTGATGTGCCACTTGAAGCATCACTAATGTTTCACTACTGTTTCAGATTCTGCAGTGATTGCTGAACGCCATGGTTGCATTAGATTATTTACTTCAGTATTTCCTGATGAAGACAAACTAATTGGAGGAAAGCTGTAAGCCTTAAAATTCTGCATTTATGTCTTACCGAAGTGCCAAAACCATTGTTATCTGTGGTGACAAAGAAGTCAAATTAGGTAGTGTTGAGAATATATAGGGCGAGGGATCGACCAAGAATCAAAACAACGAATAAAAACGAGAAAGAAAGATTGACACACAAATTTTTAACGTGGTAAAACCCTCTTAATCAATGTAAACAAGAGGGAAACATCCACGGGCAAAGGAGGCCGCCACCAAAGAGTTTTCACTAAGTCAGAAGAAGAGAGTACATCATAAAACTCTAACCCATATTTATAAGGGTCCATACCGCGGGGGCTTCGCCCCCCGCTCCCCCATGGGAATCAGTGTCGGGCTTGGGCTTGGGCCTAACGGCCCAAGCCCTCCGCTACCGCCACAGATTCCCTTTTTTTCTCTTAATTTTTTTTTTTCAATTTTGAGTACAGGGTATAATATTTCAAGGCACAATAACAAATAGAAAATAGATGAACAAAGAAACAAAGGGAGACCTTTGTTCATCTGGTCAAGAATATCAAGGAAACCAGAACCTTACAGAATATTCGACCTTCTTCCTTTTTTTTCTCTTAATTAACTTTATTTATTCTCTTCATCAGTATATGTGATCTCTTTTTCCTTTTATTACAATATTCAAACATCTCTATAACTTTGACATGTTTATTATTTTGTCATTATTTATTCGATAATAACTTTAGTATGCAAAAGTTCGTTGGGTTTTAATATGAGTATTAATGGTTTAGCAACTTGTACAAAATTTAGTCTCTGTTTACTAGAGTTCAATTTACTATCACTGGTTTTTGTCATTTTTTGACTAGCTGAACCTTTTCTCCTTATAGTTAGCATCAGCATAGGCTGCAAGTACAAGATGAATGCGGCACATTTACTGTAACATATCTGATTATGGTAAGTACTTGCCCTTCACACTTATCATTCTTTGACAGTAAGATGCATTGGACTTATCTTATCTCGTCAAGCAGTCATCCTTTGTAACAAGTGGTCATCCCCGAGGGCGAAGGAACCAGTTTACTTGCAATCACTGATAGATCTACAGTACAGATATATGGACTGATCACTGGATGAACAAGGGAGTAAAGACTGTACAGTGTGTACTAGAGGTGAAGGCGGCCAAGGTGATTTGGATGTTAGAGAGAAGAGAGTGCCTTGCCTCCGAGGAAATGCATGGTAGCCACATGATGCATATGCATCTGGAATATGATGTATGGTGTGAGGCTGCTCTTTCCTTTCTATCTCACAAAAAGGCATGCAATCAATGGTGAGGGGAGGACATTCACTGGAATCAACTGTTGCCATGCATCAGACGAGGGGAAGATGGATGGGGATGTGATGTGACACCTGCGGATCAGCTGGATTTGCCCCCTGACCAACATCCTACGTTTGGTAGCGATCAGGTACGAGACTCACTCTCCCAGGTCAATTCTTCTGCTGAAACCATCACATGTAGGTGGAAACTTCTCCGTCTTCTTTCCCCTTAGGCATCATATGTATCATGATCACATTCTTCGCCATAGGCATCATATATATTATGATCATTGTAAAGAACCCTGACCGCTTGTACTTGTGTTGCTTAAGCCTTACTGTAACACCCCCCAAATCCACACCCTGTCAGATGGCAAAACATGGATCAAGGAGTGCCACGTCTATACTATCTTTGACCAATAACATGACAATATTGACAAGTCAAATAAAATAAAATTATTTTACGGAAGACTTTACTAATTAATGAAAAGGTTCAACAATAAAGTGCGGAAGACTTAAGCAAATAACATAATCTGGACCCAACATAAAATAACTGCGCTGCTATAGTCTGAGAGCTTATTACAACTCAATGAGAGAAAAACTAAGACTCGAACTCCATGTGCAACTAGAACACCATCACCAGCAAGTCCATCACCAGCATCATCATCCACTAGTTACCTGTAGGATCATACAGGAAAAGCAGTATTCCATGAGCAATTACGCCCAGTGTGTAAGGCACAAGTAGATAAAAATCCATCAATAACAATATGGGACAATATCAATAATATTCTCCAAAGGGTTTCAAAAATAAGGACAATGATAAGAGTTGGAGAAAATCTGGTAAACAATATATGATCAGCAATGAGATAGCTTAAAAATAAGCTGAGAATAATGACAATAACTATAAGAAGCTGAATCATAAGGATCAATAGTACTCTTTTCACATCCGATCCGATAA